>JAYWIR010000148.1:0-63891 GCA_036172245.1 Raillietiella orientalis
AACCAGATGGGCAATCCGCACGCCTGCTTCGGTCAGCCAGTCTCTCTGGAGGGCAAGGAAAAACTCTTTCCTCGCCCTCCTGTTCATCAGGTCCTTGCGGCTCGGTGCGTACACGTTCGTGACGATCAGATTGATCGAGTCGGACCACCTGAGAGTCAGCTGGACGACACGACCGTGATCGTCGAACCGCACGCCCCGAGCCGCGGCCTCGACGGCTGGCCGGAGCAGGTAGGCGACACCGCAACTTTTCGCTCTCCCACACCTGTACCATAGCCGCCCTCCGGTGATCTGTTCGATCTCTTGCGCTTGTTCTGCAGAGATCACGTGGATCTCCTGCAGCAGCGCAAGGTCGTAGGACTCCAGAAGGGCGGCCATGTCTCGTCTCCTGCCGGCGTCTGTCATGCCGTTCACGTTCCAAACGGCGATGCGCAGACGACGGCGGGAGGAGATTCCCGGCATTACTGCTGGGAAGATTAAGGTGTGGGGGAGCCCTCCTCTTGCGAGGCGGGCGGGATGTTCATGGGGGTTTCGTCCTTCTCAGGCACCTGAGGCACCAGTTCGGCCTCCACCCCCTCCATCCCCTCCGTGTCCGCGCGTGGGAGTCTCTGGGTCGACGGGTCCCGAGAGTTTCCCACGCTCATGGCACCCTTGCTTGCGGAAGCCATCTCTTCCCCTTCGACGGGGGAGACGAGCTTCCTTGGCTTTGTGGACTTACGTCCAGCCTTCTTGCGCGGTGCCGTGAAAACGGAGGCTGCGCTTCCGGCCTCCACCTCGGGGTCGGAAGTGGGGGACTCCTGAGGGGAGGCCGGAGGCCTTACGGCCTTCTTGCCAGCCTTGGAGGGTTCTGGCTGCAACGAGGCTGCCAGCTCCTCCGCGGCTCGCGCGAAGGCTACGTCATCGATGGTGGTGTCGATGACGGACGCCGCCGCCGGCTCGCTCCCCTCGCTGTTGACTGTGTCAACAGAGGGGAGGTCGTCGGTAGCGGCGAGTTCTTTCCGGCAGCGTTCGGCAACATCGAGAACGCGTTCGACAACGACGCTGCACTCTTTAAATATCGCGCTACCCTGCTCTTTCTTCTTCTGTTCTTAGGCGATTTTCTTTTCCATCCTCCTCTGCTTCTATGATTTTTTGGCCGTTGCCACTTGCCACTTAGTCTCCTTGCCGGCTCCCTCAACTTTTTCGGCGTTGGTCGCCGGTGTCTCGGCTGCGGCCTTGGTCTTGGGCGCGGGTGGCACAGCCTTCGCGGCAGCTTTCGCCGCCAGCCTTTTCTGCAGAAGCCGGGCGCGTTTTCTAAGCTTTCTCTTGGAAACCACCCGCACTACTGCTTTTGGGCACACCTCCCTCGTGTGGCCCATTGTGCCGCATACTTGGCACTGCACATTGGGACACCTCTTTTTGAGGTGGCCCGACGTATTGCAGAAGCCACAGTATTTCGGCTTCCCCACATACCAGAGGTCGACGGTTTCGCCTTCGACCACCAGTTTGTGGGGAAGAGTGCAGCCCTCCCGAACGGTCACGCGCGCAGCAGTGAGGCCGTGTTGCAGCCCCGTGTAGTCCTCGAAAGGACTAACTTTCGTCCACTGCGCGTGGACCGTTCCAAACTGTTCCAAAGCGGCGCGAACCTGTTCTTTGCGCATTCGCGCGGTCACGCCTAACAGGTGGACCACCATGCTGCGGTCCGCCGTAGTGGGGAGAAGCCTGCGCGTCCCCATCACAACGGGGGTTTTAAGCAGTCGTTGGGCCAGCTCTGCATGTTCTCAGATGACCTCAACGTACTGACCCCCGCTGCAGATGGTCATAGCGCTAAGCTCCTCCTCTTTCACATCGAGAGAGCGCATGCCGTTCGAGAAGGCGCGCGCGCTCTCTAAAGAATATAAATTGCTTACCTTGTAGAACAATGAGGGGTTGTACCCCTCCTCCACATAGGCCGACAATTCCGCCGCGGCTGCTGGCGATGGCGCCGACACAACGGCGCTCCACGCCCGCGCTGCAGCAAGGACCGATTCTGTGAGGGCGGATGCCACCACCTCCATCGCCTCTGGGGGTGACGTTTCCGCCGCCCCCGGGCTCTCCATCGCCTCTGGGGGCGGGGTTGCCGCTGCCCCCTGGCCATTCCTGGTGGTCGCGTCAGGCATCGCTGCCTGATCGACCACCGAACCACACGACGCTTGCACTGGGGGAGACTTCCTGGCACGAGGAGCACCGAGAAAACACGTCCACCCTAGAGCGCACAAGGCGTTCGACTGTGTACACCAGGATCTCCTCCTAGAGCTCCTGAGTCGCATGGGCTTCCGACCCTCCTTGATTCCCTACCTGCGCTCTTGCTGGCGGAACGCGATAATTTCGATTTCTTTCAGCAGTCAAAAGGTGTATAACGTGCCGGTGCGGCGAGGCATACGGCAAGGCGATAGTCTAAGTTCCCTGCTCTTTAGCACCTACTTTCAGTTGGAGCTGAGAGCGTACAGAGTGATTTTGTCCCCCATGACGAGCTCATGTCCCGGCACGCCCGCCGTAAGTGTTTATGGTTACGTTTTGCTGCTCTTGTTACCTATGTGCACCCCGGCGAAGGAGGTCGGAGATTTCTTCGACCTCCTCAACCGCGGGACCGGACTGCAGGTGAACAGGGCGAAGTCGTCGGTGGTGCCAGTTGGTGCGGCGTGGGCAGGGCAGCAGGACTGGGTCCGTTTTGGGCCCTCCATGGGAGGTGCATCGAGTACCTTGGTGTGCCGTTGAAGGACTTCTCCCCTGCGGAAGCGTGGTCGAGCTGCGTGCAAAAAGTCGAGACGGCGATCGGCCCGTTCCTGGAAGGCAAGTTTCACTTGCCGGAAGGGGCCGCGGTTTGCAACGCCTTTGTGGCCTTCATCCTCCGCCTCTGCCTTTTTGTTTGCCCTGCCCCAGGAGTTTTTAAAAAGAGGGCGAAGGATCTCTTCCGCATCGCCATTTGGGGCGAGGGGAAGCCCCGAGTCCCTTTGAAGGACCTTTGCGTTCCTCGTCCGGCCGGCAGACTTAGCCTCTTTACGCTGGAACGCCTGGAGAAACAGCTGCCATGGCATATTCTCGCCAACGCTGCGAAAATGTGGAGCACCTTGTGGTGGATTCCGGCTCGCCATCTACCCAGTCTTGTGTCCTGGTGCGAGGGACTTGCGTCTTTTCTTCTGTGCCCTGGTGGGAAAATCAGAAGATGCGGCCTCTAGCACGGGCGCATGGCATCGTTGGCCATAGAGAACAGCTGGATGGTTTGCTGCCCCGATAACTCTTCCGCCTGGCTGAAGGAGAACATCGGAACGTGGGAAGTGGTGAATGAGAGAAGCCACGTAACGTGGAATCGTCTCCGATGCAGCCCCTACGCCTCCTGTACTCTGAGAAATCTCCTAGAGAATCCAGCTAGGAGCACGTGGGCGGAGACAACCTGCCTGGTTACGGCGCTGCCCTTCCTAAGAAGGGCGCTTCATAGCAGTCGGACGCTAAGGTAACAAGTCTCCTGCTGCATCGAAGGACGCGAGAAGTTGATCAGGGGCTGGACAACAGGAGAACTGGCCGACGCCACGACCCCGAGCGTCCAGCCGCGAGGACTAAGAAGATGGGGCGAGCTGCTGGCCATCCCTATTGATGTGATGAAGTGGCCTCCGCTTCTTCAGGAATCCAGGATCCTGCCCCTTAAGTGGAAAGAGTCGGCGTTGCTGTTGTTGCATTGGGGTTTACCCTGCAACGCACGCCGCTCTCACTGGACAATAGAAGTTGTGGATCCTGCGTGTGTTAGGTGCGGAGAGCGGGAATCGCTCTCTCACCTTATTGTGGACTGTGCTTCCCTTCGTCCCCTTTGCGAACGGTTGGGACGATCCTCGATCTCCCTACGGGCAGTTCCCCTAGAGACGTTCTTCAACCCCTCTTCGTGAAGGACGCCCTGCAGCTAGCCGCAGCCCTTGCAGCCTTGTGCGGCGTCCGAGGCATCGTGGCGGTATGGAGCGACACCAACACGGAAAAGTTGGTCAACACGCGATTGATGTCATCCAATATGCCCAACGCTTCTTGCAGAGAGCTGCTGGATGGCCCCGACTGAGGAACATACGGATGGACCTCGAGGGCTTTCTTCAACGAATGGGCCCTCCTCTGGGAGAACAGAGATTCCTTCCCTGCTCTCCAACCTCTTTTGTTTGTTTGGGTTTTCATTTTCACTTTTGTTTTTTTCTCATCCCCTTTCGTTGCCGGAAAATGCCACGCCGGGCTCCGTCCCGGCGTCGCGGTAGGTCCCGTGCATAAGGCCGTGAGCGGGGACTGGTACCGCAATTGTAGAGCTTTTTATTGATAAACGCACCGGGTGTTCCCGGGTGGCAACTTCAAATCCCCGTGACAAGAGGTGCAAGGGGAACTCCTCGCAAAACTCGAGGACCGAGGCCTTAAAAAGGTCCCAATCAGCGAAATTGCGGAGCGTCGAGCGGACGTGTCTTTTCGTTGCTCCTGAGTCTCATTTCCGTTAGTGCTTGTGCGTGGAGTGGGTGGAGGATTAGGCACCAATGCCTGATACCACCACCGGTGAGGATCCGGTGGCGATGACCTCATTGCCCCCGAAGGAGATGGAGGTGGGGGCTCCCGCATCATTGGAGGCTCCCGCCAGCACAAATGCGCCCCCGGCCCTACCCAGGGCTTGGAACGTCGTTGCTGCGGCACCTACGCCAGCGGCTATGGCGGAAATACGCGCTAACCTGGAGGAGGGGTATAACCCACCCCTTCTATATAAGGTAGGCGGTTTATATTCTCCCGAGAATGCGCGCGCCTTTTCGCAGGCGATGCGCGTTCTCGGTGTACTAAAAGAGGAGCTTCTGGCTATGTCAGTCAGAAGCGGGGGTCAATTTGTGGAAGTTATCTGCAAGGAGGCAACTCTTGCGCAGAGACTTCTGCAAATCCGCGTAATTATGGGCAGCTGCAGGCTTCTCCTAATTACTGAAGAACGGTCAGTGATCATTCACCTGACCGGTATCAAGTTCCGGATGACCAAGAAGGCCGTCCGGAACGAATTAGAAAAATTTGCAGCTGTCCACGCGCTGTGGGGAAACCCTACACCTTTTGTCGATTACGACGGGGTTCTTGGCGGCCTGGGTGCAGCGTCAGTGACGGTTTGCGAGGGATTTGAGTTTCCCCACAAGTTCACCGTCAACGGTGAATCCGCTGACGTGTGGTACGTGGGGAAACCCAAGTTTTGCGGCTGCTGCAGCAGCTTTGCTCACCTTAAAATGAGGTTTCCGTGCGTGCAGTGCCAGCAATGCAAACAAGCGGGGCACACCCGTCTGGTGTGCCCCCAAAACACAGTCCGCGTCGTGTCCGCGAAAAACGCGAGAAAGCGCGCGGATAAAAACAGAAAGAAGCTGGAAGCTCGTGCTGCTTTCAAGGAGGACACCTCCGTCACCAAGACGAAGGCCAGCTTCGAGACCCCGGCGAAAAACGCCGAAAAGGTCGAGGGCGAGGGTCAAGAGCCAGGGTGGCAGAAGGTCGACCCCAAGAAAAACTCCCATAAGAAGGGAAAGAACGTGGCGAAACGGAGCGAAACCGCTCTGCGCCGCGAAAAAATTAAAAGCTGCTGCGTCGTTGTAGAGCGGATTCCCGCCATCGACGAATGCGGCGCTAAAGAACTCGCTGCTGCCCCTGCTCAACCCTCCGTTTACAAAGTCAACAAGGAGGGGAGCGAGGCGGCGGCGTCCGTCATCGAGCCCACGCTCGATGACGTCGCCTTCGAGCGCGCCGCGGAGGAGCTGGCTGCCTCGTTGCAGCCGGTTGCCCCCAAGGCTGGCAAGAAGGCCGTCAGGCGTCCGGCTTCCCCTCAGGAGTCGGCCACTTCCGATCCCGAGGTGAAGGCCGGAAACACAGCATCCATCTCCGCGGCACCCCGCAAAAAGGCAGGACGAAAGTCCACAATGCCCCGGAAGATCGTCTCCCCCGACGAAGGGGAAGAGATGGCTTCCGGTCGCGAGGGTGCCATGAGCGTGGGAAACTCCCGGGACCCGTCGCCCGAGAGAATTCCACGCTCGGACACGGAGGGGATGGTGAGGATGGAGGCCGAACAGGTACCCCAGGCGCCTGAAGAGGCCTCCGTCCTCGTTCCGATGGTCCTCGTACCGATGGACCTTTCGTACACCTGCCCCGCGGCAGGTGCCGCGACGCCACTTTCCTAGCCATAATGCCGGGAATCGCCTCTCGCCGTCGTCTTCTGATCGCCTGTTGGAACGTGAACGGGCTAAGCGACGACGGCAAGAAACGTGACGTGGCCGCCACCCTGGCATCCTTCGACCTGGTGCTGCTGCAGGAGATCCACGTGATCTCCGCAGATCAAGCCCGGGAGATCGAACGGATCTCGGGTGGGCGGCTGTTGTGGCGTTGCGGCACCGCGAAATCAAGCGGTGTCGCCTTCCTGCTTCGGCCAGCCATCGAGACCGCAATAAAGGACGTTCGGTTCGATGACGCAGGTCGCTTCGGTCAGCTGACTCTCAGCTGGTCCGACTCTATCGACCTGGTCGTCACCAACCTATACGCTCCTAGCGGAAACAACGCGTTGAGGGCGAAGGCAAGAAGGGAATTCTACCTTGCCCTGAGACGCGATTGGCTGACCGATGCAGGAGTTCGCAAAGCGCACCTGATCGCAGGTGATTTCAACCTGCGCCTGCTTTCAGGTGCGCCGGATACACTGAACGACCGCGTCAACGAGTTGTGCGCAGAAATGAACCCGCGCAACTTGTTGGCCGGGTACACGGCCATGGAAAGCAGCATCGATCACGTGTACCTTGATCAGCACCTATGCTCTCGGGTGGGCAGGCGCGGCAAGGTACCATCCGAGCTGTCGGACCATGGTCGGATCATGTTCGAAGTGCGTCCGCGCGACAAGGGCCCCCCCTCGTCAGCGTGGCGTCTGCCAGGGGACTGGTTGAAGTTTCCCGACGCGGCGGAGCACCTCCGCGCGTTTATTCGGAGCTTCAGGATGCAGACACTTCAGGACTGGGACCGCTTCAAGCGGTCGGTCCAGGAGTTCTGCGACCAGTTCCCCCTGCATCGCCTACCTGCGGGATTTGGGGAGGGGCCGCGTAACGAAAGGTGCTATCTTCAGGCCCGACGTTACGCGAGAACCCCCGACATGCGCAGGTTAGCAGAGTATCGAGCGGGAGCCAAGAGGCAAGCCTGGCAATCCCGGTCGGCTAGCTTGCTGGACGACCAGGGCCGGGAGCACTCGGCTCCTGCTCAGGAGCGCGGCATTGTGAAGAAATTTTACTCCTCCCTGTATGCCAGGGCGCCTCCGGAGCGAGACATCTCACGACTTCTGCTTCCGGAAGGTGCTCCAGCGATCGGGGAGGAGGAGAAAAGAAGCCTCGACGAGCCTTTCACGATGGACGAGATCCTCTCGGCCATCGGAAAGCTCAAGAGGCGGAAGGCTCCAGGGGAGGACGGCCTGCCCGCGGAGTTTTACCAAACTTTCGCGGCTGAGCTTACTCCCCTGGTACATCAGCTCACCTTGCTGATCCGTGAAACAGGTGACGTTCCCACCTCGTTTCGTTCAGCAAAGGTGCGGCTCCTCCCGAAGGGAGGAGACCTAAGGAGCATGAACAACTGACGTCCCATCACAATAGTGAATTCGGACGCCAAGTTGATAGCCAAGATGTAAGCAGAGCGTCAGGGACGTGTTGCCAGCATCTTCATCAGCCCGGAACAGACTTATCCTGTTCCCGGGCGGAGCATGGAGGCGAACCTGTTCCACGCTTCCACATGGTTAGAGCTCTAACAAGGAATGGGATTATTGAGCAGCCGGAATTCCGGTGCGTCTGTTGGCGGGAGACGGAACGGTCGGGTAAGGAAGGGAGCCCTTGCGGTCGCTGTCGACTTGCGTAAAGCATTCGACAGCGTCGACCAGAATCTCCTGCTGGAGCTTCTGGAACGCTTGGGCTTCCCGGCCTCTTTGTTGGCCTACCTGCGCTCCAGCTGGCGCGACGCGCTCATTAATGTTCTTTTCAGCGGACAAACCGTGCACGGAGTAGCGGTGCGACGCGGCATACGGCAGGGAGACAGTCTGAGTCCCTTCCTATTCAGTACCTACTTCGAGTTGGTACTGAGAGCGTACAGGGAGACTCTGGCGCACCTGTCGAGCGATTGTCCCGGTACGCCTGCGGTTTGGGCATACGCGGACGATCTTCTGCTGCTGCTGCCTATGTACACCCCGTCTTCGGCGGTCGAGGAGTTCTTCGACCTGCTGCATCGGGGAACCGGACTTATGGTGGACAGGGCGAAGTCATCCGTAAGGCCAGTAGGAGCGGCGTGGGCTGGGCAGCAGGACTGGGTCCGTTTGGGGATCCCCACGGTGAGGTACTTCAAGTACCTTGGTGTGCCGTTGGGGGACTATTCCCCTGTAAAAGCGTGGTCCGGCTGCCTTCAGAAGGCTTATGCGGCGATCGGTCCGTTTCAGGACGGCAGGTTCTTCCTGCATGAACGGGCCGCGGCGTGGAACGCGTTTGTGGCCCACCTCCTTCGCCCCTTGCTTTTTGTTTGCCCCCCCTGAGCAGAGTCAAAGAAGGGGACGAAGGACCTCCTGAGGATCGCCCTTTGGGGCAGAGGGAGGCCCCGAGTCCGTCTTTCCGACTTGTGCGCTCCTTGTCTGGATTGTGGTCTGGGCCTTTTGACGTTGGAACGGCTGGAGTTACAGCTCCAGTTCCGAGTTGTTCCCTTTATGGCAGAAAATTGCGGCACCCCTGGGTGCCTCCTTGCACGTCTCCTCGTCGAGCGGGCCACCGGCAATGCGAAACTCTCGTCCTACATTGCACTCCGAAGCTTCATCTGCCACTGCGGACTTCAACTTCGGAGGGCGGCCAAGCTCGTGAAGAACAACTCGGCGCGGATCCTCGTACGCCCCGCGAACGATCCTGCCTGGTTGCAGGAAACCGTACGCATGTGGGCGATGATTCAGGAGCAGAGCCCGCAACACGAGTGAATAGCTCTGTTCGGGCCGCATGCCCACCGCACGCTCCGAGAAATCGTCGAGAATCCCCGAAGGAGAGCGTGGGCACAAAGAACCTCCCTTGCTGCGGTACTGCCTACCCTACGGGAACATCTGAGCAGCGACGTCGCGGCACAATGTGAGGTTACTGTCAAGATCGCCAGCAGAGCAAAGAAGATCGGGGATTAGAGAACGGGTCAGATCATTAACGCTGCGACCCCGAGGACCACCCCAAATGGACTGTTGCGCTGGGGAGAGCTACTGGATGTTCCAGAGGAACATCTCGAGTGGCCGCCGGTGCTCATGGAATCGCTCACCCTCCCCATGAAGTGGCAACAGTCGGCACTGCTTGTGATGCATTGGGGGCTTCCTTGCAACGCCCGCCGACACCACTGGACGCGGGGGTGTGTCAACCCTAATTGTGTCAGGTGCGGGGAGAGGGAATACCTCCTCCACCTGTTAGTGGATTCTTTTGCCCTCCGTGTTTTGTGGGAACGCTTTGCCGCAGCCCTGGGGATCCACGGAGGCAACCCTAGAGACGCTTTGCATACCCTTCTCGTCCGTGACGCCCTGCCTTCAGCGGCCTCGCTTTCAGCCCTGTGCTGCCTACGCGGGATCGTCGTAGCATGGAGTAAAGCAACGGGAGGATCCAGCGACACGAATGCCAACGTGTATGCCGCCCGTTTCCTCAGGATGGCGACGCGATGGCCCCTTCTGGAACCACACACGCAGAAACAGCTTGCCGGCTTTCTCCATAGGACGACGGTCCCTCCCAGAAGACTGTGATTCCTTCCCGCTCCCTCCCTGATTTTTGTTTATTTCTTGTTTTCTTTTTGTTTCGTTCCTTCTCCCCTCTGCTGCAGAGGTCGACCGCGCGGGTCTGCGCACCGGTAGCCCGGCAAGCTATATTTTTCCAGGACGTGGATGGACTACTGGTCCAGTCACAGATTGTATAGGTTTATTCGTGAGAATTAACGTCCCGGCGCACCCGAGTTTCAAGCGAGATTACAGAGCGTCGAGCGGACGTGTCTTTTCGTTGCTCCTGAGTTTCCTTTCCGTTGGTGCTTGTGCGTGATGTGGGTGGAGGATTAGGCAGCAATGCCTGATACCACCACCGGTAAGGATCCGGGATCGATGACCTCATTGCCCCCGGAGGAGATGGAGTTGGGTGCTCCCGCATCAGTGGAGGCTCCCGCCAGCACGGATGCGCCCTCGGCCCTACCCAGGACTCGGAACGCCGTGGCTGCGGCACCTACGCCAGCGGCTATGGCGGAAATGCGCGCTTACTTGAAGAAGGGGTATAACCCACCCCTTCTATATGAGGTAAGCGGTTTACATTCTCCCGGGAACGCGCGCGCCTTTTCGCAGGCGATGCGCGTTCTCGGTGTACAAAAAGAGGAGCTTCTGGCTATGTCCGTCTGAAGCGGGGGTCAATTTGTGGAAGTTATCTGCAAGGAGGCAACTCTTGCGCAGAGACTTCTGCGAACCCCCATAATTATGGGCAGCCGGAGGCTTCTCCTAATTACTGAAGACCGGTCGGTGATCATTCACCTGACCGGTATCACGTTCCGGATCACGAACGAGGCCGTCCGGAACGAATTCGAAAAATTTGCAACTGTCCACGCCCTGTGGGGTAAGCCTCCTTCTTTTGTTGATTACGACGGGGTGCCTGGCGGCCTGGGTGCTGCGCGAGTGACGGTTCGCGAGGGATGTGTTTCCCCACAAACTCACCGTCAACGGTGAATCTGTTGACGTGTGGTACGTGGGGAAACCCAAGTTTTGCGTCTGCTGCAGCATCTTTGGTAACCTCAAAATGAGGTTTCCGTGCGTGCAGTGCCAGCAATGCAAACAAGCGGGACACACCCGTCTGGTGTGCCCCCAAAACACAGTCCGCGTCGTGTCCGCGAAAAACGCGAGAAAGCGCGCGGATAAAAACAGAAAGAAGCTGGAAGCTCGTGCTGCTTTCAAGGAGGACACCTCCGTCACCAAGACGAAGGCCAGCTTCGAGACCCCGGCGAAAAACGCCGAAAAGGTCGAGGGCGAGGGTCAAGAGCCAGGGTGGCAGAAGGTCGACCCCAAGAAAAACTCCCATAAGGAGGGAAAGAACGTGGCGAAACGGAGCGAAACCGCTCTGTGCCGCGAAAAAATTAAAAGCTGCTGCGTCGTTGTAGAGCGGATTCGCGTCATCGACGAATGCGGCGCTAAACAACTCGCTGCTGCCCCTGCTCAACCCTGCGTTTACAAAGTCAACAAGGAGGGGAGCGAGGCGGCGGCGTCCGTCATCGAACCCACGCTCGATCACGTCGCCTTCGAGCGCGCCCCGAAGGAGCTGGCTGCCTCGTTGCAGCCGGTTGTCCCCAAGGATAGCAAGAAGGCCGCAAGGCGTCCGGCTCCCCCTCAGGAGTCGGCCACTTCGGACCCCGAGGTGAAGGCCGGAAACACAGCATCCACCTCCGCGGCAGCCCGCAAAAAGGCAGGACGAAAGTCCACAATGCCCCGCAAGATCGTCTCCCCCGACGAAGGGGAAGAGATGGCTTCCGGTCGCGAGGGTGCCATGAGCGTGGGAAACTCCCGGCACCCGTCGCCCGAGAGAATTCCACGCTCGGACACGGAGGGGATGGTGAGGATGGAAGCCGAACAGCTACCCCAGGCGCCTGAAGAGGCCTTCGTCCTCGTTCCGATGGTCCTCGTACCGATGGACCTTTCCTACACATGCCCCGCGGGAGGTGCCGCGACGCCACTTTCCCAGCCATAATGCCGGGGATCGTTTCTCGCCGTCCTCTTCTGATCGCCTGTTGAAACGTGAACGGGCTAAGCGACGACGGCAAGAAGCGTGACGCGACCGCCACCCTGGCATCCTTCGACCTGGTGCTGCTGCAGGAGATCCACGTTATCTCCGCAGATCAAGCCCGGGAGATCGAACGGGTCTCGGGAGGGCGGCTGTTGTGGCGTTGCGGCACCGAGAAATTAAGCGGTGTCGCCTTCCTGCTTCGGCAAGCCATCGAGACCGCAATAAAGGACGTTCAGTTGGATGACGCAGGTCGCGTCGGTCAGCTGACTCTCAGCTGGTCCGACTCTATCGACCTGTTCGCCACCAACCTATACGCTCCTAGCGGAAACGCCGCGTTGAGGGCGAAGGCAAGAAGAAAGTTCTCCCTTGCCCTGAGATGCGATTGGCTGACCGATGCAGGAGTTCGCAAAGCGCACCTGATCGCTGGTGATTTCAACTTCTTCCTGCTTTCAGGTGCGTCGGATACAGTGAACGACCGCTTCAACGAGTTGTGCGCAGAAATGCACACGCGCAAATTGTTGGCCGGGGACAAGGCCATGGAAAGCAGCATCGATCACGTGTACCTCGAGCAGCACCTATGCTCTCGGGTGGGCAGGCGCGGCAAGGTGCCATCCGAGCTGTCGGACCATGGTCGGATCATGTTCGAAGTTCGTTTACGCGACAAGGGCGCCCCCTCGTCAGCGTGGCGTCTGACAGGGGACTGGCTGAAGTTTCCCGACGCGGCGGAGCACCTCCACGCGTTTATTTGGAGCTTCAGGATGCAGACACTTCAGGACTGTGACCGCTTCAAGCGGTCGGTCCAGGAGTTGTGCGACCAGTTCCCCCTGCATCGCCTACCTGCGGGATTTTGGGTTGTCACCCGGGTATGCTCGGGGCGTTCATTGGAAAAACTCTGCATAAACGTGGTACAAGTCCTTAGTAACGGCGACACAACACCGGACCTGCCGTGATGCCGGGACGCAGCCCGGCGTGACGCTCCTCGGCAGTGGAGGGGGATAGGGATCAAAAGAAAAAGAAAAATAAAGATATGAAAAGAAAAAAAAAAGAGTTTGGAGGGTGGAAAAGGGATCACAATCCACTGGGAAGAGGGCCCATCTTTCGTAGGATTTCCTCCAGGTCCATCTTCATGCTTCCCAGATGGGGCCATGTCGCAGCTCTCCGCATGAAGCAGACCGCATACGGGATGACATCCCTCGCGTTGGCATCCACTGCTTCGTCGCGAATGTTGCTCCAGGTCGCCACGATGCCCCGGATGCAGCAGAGGGCTGCGAGGGCTGCGGCGGGCTGCAAGGCGTCTCGCACGAAGAGGGGCCGAAGAACGTCTCTGGGCGCGCTGCACATTGTGAGCCCGAGGGTCGTCCCGAACCGTTCCCACAGGGGTCGGAGGGCAGCACAGACAACAAGTAGGTTGGGGAGCGATTCCCGCTCCCCGCACCTGGAACACTCAGGCTTTATACTTCCCCGCGTCCAGTGGAAGCGGCGCGTGTTGCAGGGTAGACCCCAGTGCAACAGTAGCAGCGCCGACTCTTGCCACTTCAGGGGGAGAAGCCTGGATCCGATTAATATTGGGGGCCACTTCAGGTCATCCGTCGGGATGCCGAGCAGCTTGCCCCATCTACGAAGTCCACAAGGGAGGGCACTCGGGGTTGTGGCATCGGCCAGTTCCCCCATGGTCCAACCGCTCATCTTCTTTTCCTTGCCTGATATTCGGCAGGAGACTTCCCACTTTGGCTTGCGGCCGCTGGTTAAAGCCCTTCGTAGGAAAGGCAGGATCGAAGCTAGAGGGGTAGTCTCCGCCCACGTCCTCATGGCGGGACACTCCAGAGAAGTCCGCATTGTGCGGCAGGCGTTGGGTCCGAATCGCAGGCGGTTCCATTCCGGGAAAGTCTGGAGGTTCAATTTGGCCCATGTCGCAACGGATTTCTCCAGCCAGGCGGAGGAGTTTGCGGGGCTCCATACCGTCCAGCCGTTGTCTCTCAGCAGGGCTTCCATGCTCCCAAGGAGAAGGCCGCATATTCTGACCTTCCTGCCAGAACACAGAAGGTACGACGCGATTTCTTGCGTCCTGGACACAAGGCTGGCGAGGAGTCGTGCCGGAACGCACCAAGGGGTGCTCCATGACTTTGCTGCGATGGCGAGGGTGCGCTATCGCGGCTGTAAGTCCAGGAGCTCCAGCGTCAGGAGGCCGAGACCGCCGTCCCGACGAGGAGCGCATAAGTCATCTAGAGGCACAGGTGGCCTCCCGCTGCCCCAGAGGGCGATGCGGAGTAGGTCCTTGGTCCTCTTTGTAATGTTACGGGGGACGAAGCAAACAAAAAGCAGGGGGCGGAGGATGGGAGCCGCGAACGCGTTCCGCACCGCGGCCCGTTCCGGCAGAAGGAACTTGCCTTCCAGGAACGGGACGATTCCAACTCTACCTTTTGGAGACGACCTGACCAGGCTTCTGCGAGGCAGAAGTCCCCCAACGGGACACCCAGGTACTTCAGGTACCTGTCCGTGGGGATCCCTAAGCAAATCCAGTCAGGCCGTCCGACCCACGTCGCACCCACCGGTACGACCGACGACTTCGCCTTGTTTACCCGAAGTCCAGTCCCACGAATTAGCAGGTCGAAGAAATCCTCGACTGCGGCTGCCGAAGCGGACATGGGCAACATTAGCAGAAGGTCGTCGGCGTATGCTGCTACGGCGGGCGTGCCGGGTCACGAGCTGGGCAGGGCAGCCAATGTCACCCTGTACGCTCTCAGCATCAACTCAAAGTAGGTGCTAAAAAGCAGGGGACTGATGCTATCGCCCTGCCGTATGCCCCGCCGCACCGGCGCGCCGTACACCTGTTGGCTGGAAAAGCAGGTGTTAAGGATGGCGTTGCGCTAGCAGGAGCGCAGGAAGGAGAGAAGGGAGGGTGGGAAGCCCATGCGACCCAGGAGCTCCAGCAGTAGCTCCTGGTCAACGCAGTCGAACGCCTTATGGAGATCGACCGCGATCGCTAGGGCCCCCTTCCCAGCCCGGGTGTCCATTCCTAGCCCAGCTGGTGACCCCAAAGTGGGGTAGCCAATCTTTCCGCCAGTTTCATTCAGGCAGCGCTGCACATGGAACCATGTACTTGCGCAGAAGAGGTTGGCATCCATACTTCGCCCGGGAACAGCGTATGTCTGCTCCGGGCTAATTATTGAGTCTGCCACCTGTCCTAGACGCGAAGCCCACAGTCCAGCGACCAGCTAGGCGTCCGTATTCACAATTGTAATCGGACGCCAGTTGCCTAGGGATCTCAGATCTCCTCCCTTCGGGAGGAGCCTCACACGGGCTGACCGAAACCAGGCGGGAACTTCGCCTTCGTCTCGGATCAGCCCGGTCAACTGGAGCACCAGGGGGGCCAGCTCTGTCGCGAAGCATTAAAAAAATTCTGCAGGCAGGCCATCCTCCCCTACCGCCTGACGCCTCTTAATTCTTTTAATACCGGCGAGAATTTCACCGGTAGAAAAAGGCTCGTCGAGGCTGATCCTCTCCTCCTCCCCTATTGCCTGGCCTCCGTCCGGAAGCAGGAGCCGCGAGGCGTCCTGCTCTGGGGGTGCCCTAGTGTCGAGGGAGGAATAATACTGCCGCACGATGTGCCTGATCGCGGGTGGGGCCGATCGCTCCCGGCCCTGGTCGTCCAGCAAGCTGGCCGACCCGGATTGCCAGGCTTGGCGCTCGGCCCCGGCCCGATATTCGGCCAGGCGACGGACACTGGGTGTCCTCTCGTACCGGCGGGCCTGTGAATAGACCCTATGGTTCCGAGATCCCTCCCCAAATCCGGGGGGCAGGCGGTGCAGGGAAAACTCCTCGCAGAACTCGCGGACCGAGGCCTTGAAGAGGTCCCAATCTTTGAGACTGCGGAGGGTGACGCCTCTCAGGAATTCGCGAAGGTGTTCCTTCGCACCTGAGAGCCGCGTCCAGTCCCCAGGCAACCGCCACGCTTTGGCCGGGGTCCTTTATCGCGCGGGTATACCTCGGCGATTAACCTGGAATGTTCCGACAGCGTCGACGCAACTTTTCCCCGTTTGCCGACCCGGAAGCACAGGTCGACATCCAGGAAGAAGTGGTCGATGCTGCGGTCCATTCCCTCCGCGTCCGCCAACAAGTTGGGCGTGCGCATGGCAGCGCACAACTCGTTGGCCGTGCGTTCTTGTGCTTCGGGCTCACCTGACAGCAGACGGAGACTAAAGTCCCCAGCTATCAGGTGTGCCTTCCGCACGTTCGTATCGGCCAGCCAGTCGCGCTTCAGGGTTTCCAGCAACCTGGTACTGTCGCTGTATCCCCCTTTCCCGCTTGGGGCGTACACGTTTGTGACGATCAATTCAATCGAGTCGGACCAGCTGAGAATTAGCTGACCGACCCGACCGTCGTCATCGGAGCGTACACCTTTCACGGTAGCGTCGATGGCCGGCTTCACGAAATACGCGAACCCACAGGTGTTGCGGGCGCCGCATCGCCAATACAGTCGACGCCCCGCGAACGTGTTGATCTCCTGGACGTCTGCCGAGGTGATCACGTGGATCTCCTGCAGCAGGGCAAGGTCGAACTCACGCAGGGTGTCGGCCGTATCTCGTCTGTTGCCGTCGTCGCGCAGCCCGTTGACGTTCCAGCTGGCCACGCGGATTCGACGGCGGCAGGCGAGCCCAGGTGTTATTCCTGGGAAATCGGCTCTGCGGCGTCCGCCACCTGTTGGGGCGGGACGCGAGTTGGGGCAGGAGGGACAGGTGCCTCGAGCACCTGGTCCCTCTGCTCCATCGGTGACGGGGCGTCGGGCGGGTCACCCTGCGGTGGGGTCGCGCCTACCTGTTGGCCCTCCTCCATACGGGTGGGCTGTACAGGGTCCGCGCCGGCAAGGAGGACTTCGCCCCCCTGCTCACCCTCCTCCATGGGGGTGGCCTGCTCGACGACTTCCGCGCGTGGGATTTCCCCCTCCGGGATTCCCACGCTGCCGTCGGCTTCCTGCTTCTTTTCCTCGCTCGTGGAGGGGAGGCGCCTCCTCGACTTTTGGGACTTGCGTCCCGTCTTCCGGGGGGGTGCCTCCGGAGAGGAGGATGCACTTCCGGCCCCCAGGTCGCACTCACATGCGGGGGCCTTCTTCGGCGGAGCCGGCCTTCGCACGGCCTTGCGTGAGGGGTTCTCACGCTCGGCCAGCGTGGCCGCGAGCTCCTCCGCCGCCTGCGCGAACGCGGCGTCCTCGCTTTCGGCGCGCGCTTCGCGCGGCTCACCCTCTGTGCAAACAGAGGGTTCGTCGTCGCGTACCTCGGGCGCGGCGGAAACGGCGAGGGGAGGCTCGTCGCCCTGGTTGGCAGCCTCGGGGACGGCAATCCGTTTGAGTGCCACCGTGCACTCACGAAGAGTTTTCGAGCGCAAACCGGGTTTATTCGGTTTCGCGCTCTTTTCTCTCTTCGCTCTCGCGGGTTCCACGGGGGGAACTTTTTTTTCTTTTCTGTCCTTAACCAGCTTCCATCCTTCTTCCTCTCCCGCGTCTTCAGCAAGTTTTCCCTCCGACGCCTAAGTGGGAGGAACAGGAGATGGCGGCTGGGGCCTGCCAGTTTCGCGATAAGGTCTTTCGACCTTTTTTCCTTTTCTAACCTGTGCCTTTTTGGCAGCAGGTGGCACTGGGGTGGGGCGTTTGGGGCACACACGACGTAAGTGTCCCTTAACTCCGCACAAGTGGCACTCGATATTCGGGCACCGCTTGCGCAAGTGCCCTACTGCATCGCAGTATCCACAATAGCGGGGTTTCCCCACGTACCAGAGGTCGACGGATTTCTTTCGACCTCCAGTTTGTGGGGCAAGCCACTTCCCTCATTAACCGTTACACGCGCTGCGGCCTGGCCTCCGAAATGGCTATTAAATCCTTCGAAAATGGTAGGCTTTGGCCACAACGCGTGTATCTCACCGTACTTACTTAGTGCATTACTCACCGCAGATCGCGTCATGCAGTTCGTAATGCCGTTTAGATGGACCACTACGGAGCGGTCCATGCTAACCGGCAGGATCTTCCAGCCATCCACATTCAGCGGGGTGATATTGAGGCGCTGTGCTAAGGCTACGTCTTTGCGGACGACCTCCACGCGTTGCCCCCGCTGAGTACGGAGAGGCCGTCAAGATCCTTTTCGCGTACAGGAAAATCCTGCAGTGCCCTACTAAAAGCCCGGGCCGTGCGACCATCAAACAGGGGTCCTACCTTATATACCAGAGATGGTTTATATCCGGAGGCCCTGTAGGCCGCTTGCTGTGCCAGGGTTTCCGCGCTCGGCGCGGAAACCATGACGCTCCACGTCCTCGGCGTTGCCGGGGATGATTCCGGGGCGGACACCCCTGATTCTGCAGACTGTGGAGGTGGGCAAGCCTCCCTCACACCTACCTACATCGTGGTGTCCTCAGGTATCGCTGCCATCGGACACCAACGATGTTCCACACGAACACACACAAAGAAAAAACCGCTTCCTGTAGACTCGCTCAAGAGCTCAGGAAAAACACGTCCGCTCGCCAAGGTAGTTGGGGAGGGGCCGCGTAAAGAAGGTGCTATCTTCAGGCTCGACGTTACGCAAGAACCCCCGACATGCGCAGGTTAGCAGAGTATCGAGCGGGAGCCGAGAGGCAAGCCTGGCAATGCGTGTCGGCCAGCTTGCTGGATGACCAGGGCCGGGAGCACTCGGTTCCCGCTCAGAAACGCGGGATAGTGAGGAAATTTTACTCCTCCCTGTACGCCAGGGCGCCTCCGGAGCAGGCTGTCTTACGACTTCTGCTTCCGGAAGGTGCTCGAGCAATCGGGGAGGAGGAGAAAAGGAACCTCTACGAGCCTTTCACGATGGTCGAGATCATCTCGGCCACCGGAAAGCTAAAGAGGCGAAAGGCACCACGGGAGGACGGCCTGCCTGCGGAGTTTTATCAAACTTTCGCGGCAGAGCTTACTCCTTTGGTACATCAGCTCACCTTGCTGATCCGCGAAACAGGTGACGTTCCCACCTCGTTTCGTTCAGCAAAGGTGCGGCTCTTCCCTAAGAGAGGAGACCTAAGGAGCATGAACAACTGCCGTCCCATCACAATAGTGAATGCGGACGCCAAGTTGCTAGCCAAGCTGTGGGCAGAGCGCCTGGGACGGGTCGCCAACATCTTCATCAGCTCGGAGCAGACATATGCTGTTCCCGGGCGAGGTATGGAGGCGAACCTGTTCCACGCTTCCACATGGTTAGAGTTCCAACAAGGAAGGAGCATAATAAGCAGCAGGAATTCCGGTGCGTCCGTCGGTGGAAGACGGGATGGTCGGCAGGGGAAAGGAGCCCTCGCGGTCGCAGTCGATTTGCATAAAGCATTCGATTGCGTCGATCAGAATCTCCTTTTAAAGCTTCTGGAACGCTTGGGATTCCCGGCCTCATTGCTGGCCTATCTGCGCTCCAGCTGGCGCGACGCGCTTCTCAAGGTTTTTTAGTGGATCCACCGTGTACGGCGTACCGGTGCGACGCGGCATACGGCAGGGAGACAGCCTCAGCCGCTTGGTCTTCAGCTCCTATTTGTAATGGGTACTAAGAGCATACAGGAAGACTCTGGCACACCTGCCGTGCGATTGTCCCGGTACGCCTGCGGTTTCGGCGTACGCGGACGATCTCCTGCTGCTGCTGCCTATTTCCACCCTGGCCTCGGCGGTCGAGGACTTCTTCGACCTGCTGAATCGTGGAACAGGACTGGCGATGAACAGGGCGAAGCCGTCCGTAATGCCAGTCGGAGCGGCGTGGGGAGGGCAGCAGGACTGGGTCCGTTTGGGGATCCCCACGGTTAGGTACTTCAAGTACCTTGGTGTGCCGTTGGGGGACTACTCCCCTGCGGAAGCGTGGTCCGGCTGCCTTCAGAAGGCTCAGTCGGCGATCGGCCCATTCCAGGACGGCAGGTTCGGCGGCCTCCCTCCTTCGCCCCTTGCCTTTTGTTTGCTCCCCCTCAGCGGAGTCAAAGAAGAGGACGAAGGACCACCTGAGGATCGCCCTTTGGAGCAGAGGTAGGCCCCGAGTCCGTCTATCGGACTTGCGCTACTCTTAGGGTTGGTGGTTTTGGCCTCCTGACGCTGGAGCGGCTGGAGCTTCAGCTCCAGTTCTGAAGTGTTGCCTTGATGGCAAAAAATTGGTGCACCGCCTAATAGCTCCCTGCACGTCTCCTCGTCGATCGGGTCACCGGCAATACGAGACTCTCGTCCTACTTTGCACTCCGAAGTCCCTTCTGTCACTAAGGACTCCAGCTACAAAGGGTGGCAGGCTCGTGAAGACCAACTCGGAGCAGATCCCCGTACGCCCTGCGAACGGTCCTGCCTGTCTGCAGGGAACCGTACGCACGTGGGCGATGACTCCGGAGCAGAGCACGCAACACGAGCGAATAGCTCTGTTCGCGCCGCACGCCCACCGCACGCTCCGAGAAATCATCGAGGAACCCCGAAGGAGAGAGTGGGCACAAAGAACCTCCCTTGCAGCGGTACTACATACCATGAGGGAACATCTGGACAGTAACGTCGCGGAACAATGGGAGGTTACTTTCAAGATCGCCAAAAGGGAGAAGATGGGGGACTGAAGAACGGCTCAGCTGACCAACGCTGCGAGCCCGAGGACCACCCCACACAACTCTTGCGCTGAAGCGAGCTACTGGATGTTCCAAAGAAATATCTGGAGTGGCCCCCGGTGCTCATGGACACGCTCACCCTCTTTATGAAGTTGCAACATTCGGCACTCCTGGTGTTGCATTGGGGCCTCCTTTGCAACTCTTGCCGACACTACTGGACGCGGGGGAGTGTCAACCCCAATTGTGACAGGTGCGGGGAGAGGTAATACCTCTTCCACCTGTTAGTGGAATGTGTTGCCCTTTGTCCCTTGGAACGCTTTGCCGCAGCCCTGGGGACTCCCGGAGGCAACTTCAGAGACTCTTTGGGCCCCTTCTTCGTCCATGATGCCCTGCCTCCAGCGGCCTCGCTTGCAGTCCTGTGCTGCCTTCGCGGGATCGTGGTGGCCTGGAGCAAAGCGAAGGGAGGGTCCAGCAACAGTGACGCCACCGTGTGCGCCCCCTGCTTCCAGAGGATGGCGACGCTATGGCCCCATCTAAAATCCTACATTCAGCGACAGCTTGCCGGCATCCTCCAGAGGATGATGGACCCTTTCAGCAGACTGTGATCCCTTCCCGCTCCCCCCCCAATTTTTGTTTATTTTCTTTGTTTTTCTTTTTTTCGTTTCCCCCCCCTCTGCTGCCGAGGTCTACCGCACCGGTCTGCACACCGGTAGCCCGGCAAGCTATATCTTTCCACGGCGCTGCTGGACTACTGGTCCAGTCACAGATTGTGTAGGTTTATTCGTGAGAATAAACGTCCCTGCGTACCGGGTTTCCATAAAGACTCTGCAGCGTGACGCCTCTCAGGAATTCGCTAAGGTGTTCCTTCGCCATTGAGAGTCGCGTTTAGTCCCTCGGCAGACGTCACTCCCTAGATGGCGGTCCCTTGTCGCGAAGCCGCATCTCGACAATTAGCCGGGAATGGTCCGACAGCGTCGGAGCAATCTTCCCCCGTTTGCCGACCCGTGAACGCAGGTCAGCATCAAGGAAGACGTGGCGGATGCTGCGGACTAGTCGCCTCTCACCTGCGAACAAGTTGCGCGCACGCATGGCGACGCACAACTCGTTCATCGCGTTCACTTGTGTTTCAGGTTCACCTGTTTGCAGGCGGATATTGAAATCTCCCGGTATCAGGAGAACCTTTCGCACGTTCGTGTTGGACAGCCAGTCACGCTTCAGGGACTCAAGCAGCCTGGTACGATTGCTGTATTCCTTTTGACTGGTTAGGGCGTACACATTTGTGTACGCCCACTTGTGAAGATCAGGTCGTTCGAATCGGACCAGCCGAGAATCAGCTGACCG
This sequence comes from Raillietiella orientalis, assembly GCA_036172245.1. NCBI lineage: Eukaryota > Metazoa > Arthropoda > Ichthyostraca > Raillietiellida > Raillietiellidae > Raillietiella > Raillietiella orientalis. Next base: position 21,663 of record JAYWIR010000148.1, read on the forward strand.
ACCCGACCGTCGTCATCGAAGCGCACACCCTTCACGGCAGCGTCAGTGGCCGGCTTCACGAGGAACGCGACCCCGCAGGTCTTGCGGATGCCGCATTGCCAGAACAGCCGACCCCCAGCGTTCGTCTCGATCTCCTGGACGTATGCCGCGGTGATCACGTGGATCTCCTGCAACAGAACGAGGTCGAACTCCCGCAAGATTTCGGCTGTACCTCGCCTGTTACCGTCTTCGCGCAGCCCGTTGACATTCCAACAGGCCGCGCGAATCCGACAACGACTGGCGAGCCCAGGTGTTACTGATGGGAAGATGGAGAATCGGCGTCCGATACCTGCTGGAGCGAGACACTAGGTGAAGGAGGAGGGTCAGCTGCTCAATGCACCTGGTCCCCCTCCTTTATAGGTAATGGCGCATCAAGCGGGTCACCCACAGGTGGGGTTGCGCCTACCTCTTCGCCCTCCTCTATGGGGGTGGCCGGTTCGACGGCTTCCGTGCGTGGGAATTCCTACTTCGAACTTCCCACGCTGGCGACGGCTTCCGTCTGCTTTTGCTTGCTGATGGAGGGGAGGCGCCTCCTGGTCTTCTGGGACTTGCGTCCCAACTTCCCTGGGGCTGCCTCCGAGGAGGAGGATGTACTTACGGCTTCCAGTTCTAACTCACATCTGGGGCTTCTTCGCCGGAGCCGGCCTTCGCACGTCCTTGCGCGAGGGGTTCTCACGCTCGGCCAGCGTTGCCGCGAGCTCCTTCGCCGCCTGCACGAACGCGGCGTCCGAGGCTTCGACCGGCGCGTCGCGCGACTCACCCTCTGTGTAAACAGAGGGTTCGCCGTCGCGAGCCTCGGACGCGGCGGAAACGGCGAGGGGAGGTTCGTCGCTCCGGGTGGCAACCTAGGGAACGACGGTTCGTTCCAGTGCCACCGTGCACTCGTGGAGAGTTTTCGTGCGCTGACCGGGTCTTTTCGGTTTACCGGCCGTCTTGCGCCCTTTCTTCTCCACGGTTGGGAGTTTCTTCGGCTTTCTGGATTCTACAAGCATCCATCCCTCTTCGCTTTCCACCGTTTCGGAAGATTTATCCTCCGGCTTATGCGCCGGAGGTTGTGGTGTGAGGTTGAGTGAAAAAGGGCCAGCACAAGCTGCCTCTTTTCCACTTTAGGTCGAGAGACTTTTGACGCGCGTTCCCCCTGCGCTTTTTCGCGGCAGGGAAAACCAGGGTGGGGCGTTTGGGGCACACGCGCAGAACGTGGCTTCGCTCCCCGCACAAGTGCCATTGTATATTGGGACCCCTTTTTCGTAGGTGCCCCACGGTATTACAATGCCCGTAATACCGGGGATTCCCTACATACAACAGGTCGACGCTTTCTTGTGCCACCTGTACTTTGTGGGGAAGCCCACCATTCAACTTCACGGTGACTTGCGCTGCAGCCTGACCACCAAAAAGGCTATCGAAGCAGTCGAAAATGGTGGGTTTCGGCCACAGTGCGTGCTCCTCACCGAACTTGCGCAGTTCTTCACCAACCGCTGACCGCCTCAGTCGTCTGGTGATGCCGGTCATGTGGACCGCCACAAAGCGGTCCAATGACACTGGCAGGATCTTGCAGCAGTCAAATTTCAGCGGCGCGTGAATCAGACGGTGAGCCAAGGTAACGTCCTTACACACCACCTCGACCCGCTGCCCGCCGCTGAGGACAGAGAGGCCGTCAAGATCCTTTTCTAGTATATTCGCCTTCTGCAGCGCCCATCTAAATGCGCGTGCAATCATGCCGTCAAACAAGTTACCTACCTGGTACACGAGCAAAGAATTGTACCCGCAGGCCTTGTATGCGGCCATCTTTGCCATGGCTTCCGCGCTGGACGCTGCCACCATGGCGCTCCATGTCCTCGGCGTTTCCGGGGATGATTCCGGGGCGGCTGCCCCTGCTCCAGTAGGCTGTGAAGGCGAACTAGTCTCCCCCACTCCTACCTCCATCGCGGTGCCCTGAGGCATCATGGCCATTGGGCACCGCCGATGTACACAAAACACCACACACAAGAAAAAGCGCTTTTCTACTATTCTGGGGAGTGAAGGAAAAACACGTCCTCCAAATTGCCATGGAGGGGGCTGGCTGCAGCGAGACAGCCAGCTCCTCCGCCGCTCGTGCGAAACCTACGTCATCGTTGGTGGTGTCGATGACGGACGCCGCCGCCGGGTCGCTCCCCTCGCTGTTGACAGAGTCAACAGTGGGGAGGTCGTCGGTCGCGGCGAGTTTTTTCTAGAAGCGTTGGGTAACATCGTGCACGCGTTCGACGAGGACGCTGAATTCTTTAATTATCGCGCTACCCTGCTCTTTCTTCTTCTGTTGCTAGGCGATTTTTTTCCATTCCTCACTCCTTTGATTATTTGGCTTTTGCAACTTGCCATCCAGTCTCCTGGCCGGTTCCCTCAACTTTTTGGCGTTGTTCGCGGTGGTCTTGGGTGCTGCCTTGGTCTTGGGAGCTGGTGGCGCAGCCTTCGCGGAGCTTTCGTGGCCAGCCTCTTTTGTAGCAATCAGGCCGTTTTTTTACCGTTTCTCTTGAAACCACCCGCACTACTGCTTTTTAGCACACCTCCTCCGTGTGACGCATTGTTCCGCATACTTGGCACTTCACGTTGGGACCTTTTTTGAGATGGCCAGACGTATTCCAGTAGCCGCTGTATTTCGGCTTCCCCACATACCATAGGTCGACGGTTTCGCCATCGACCACCAGTTTGTTGGGAAAAGTGCAGCCGTCCCGAACAGTCTCGCGTGCAGCCGTGACGCGGTGCTGCACCGTCGTGAAGTCCTCAGAAGGACTAACCTTCGACCACTGCGCGTGGACCGTTCCATACTCTTCCAACGCGGCGCGAACCTGTTTTTCCGCATCCGCACCGTGACGCCTGATAGGTGTACCACCATGCTGCGTTTCGCCGTAATGGGGAGGAGCCTGCGCGTTTCCAACATCACGGTTTTTTTGAGTAGACGTTGGGCCAGCTCTGCTTGTTTGCAGATGACCACAACGTACTGATCCCCGCTGCGGATGGTCATAGCGTTGATCTTCTCTTCCACATCGAAAGCGCGCTTCTTTTTCGAGAAGGCGCGCGCGCTCTCCGAAGAATAAAGATTGCCAACCTTGTAGAACAATGAGGGGTTATACCCCTCTGCCACATAGGCCGACAATTTCGCAACGGCTGGACGCGATGGCGCCGACACAACGGCGCTCCACGTTCGCGCTGCAGCGGAAATTGATTCCCCAGAGGCGATGGAGGGGGGGCGGATGCCCCTCCTCCATCGCCCCTTGGGTCGGCGTTACCGCTGCGCCCTGGCCACCTCTGTTGTACACGTCAGGCATCACTGCCAGATCGACCACCGAACCACACGATGCTTGCTTTAGGGAAGACTTTCTGGCACGAGGAGAACCGAGAAAACACTTCCGCCCTCGAGCGTATAAAGCGTCCGGCTGCGTGAATGAGGATCTCCTTCTGGAGCTCCCGGGACGCCTCTGTCTCCCGGAGCACCTCGAGGCCTATTTGCGAACTCGCTGGTGCCACGCGCTCATTTTTATCTTTTTCAGCGGCTGACACGTGTACGGCGTGCCTGTGCAGCGGGGCATCAGGCAGTGCGACGGCTTGAGCCCGTTGCACTTAAGCATCTTTTTTGAGTTGATGCTGAGGGCGTTCAGGTTGCGGCTGGCCAACTTACCGTGCTCTTCTCCAGAAACGCCGTCCGTGGCGGTCTACGCTGACGACCAGCTACTCCATTTACCCATGACCACCCCGGCGTCCGTTCTTGAGAACTTCTTCGAGCTGATTTGCCGGTGAGCGGGAATGAGCGTAAAACGGAGCAAAAGCGTGGTAGTTCCTATTGATGCGGCGTGCGAAGGGCAGTCCGACTGGATCCGGCTGGGGATACCGCCCGCTTCGCACATCCAAAATGTGGGCGTTCCGCTGGTGAATATTAGCAGTGTGGAAGTGTGATCGGACTGCCTTCGGAAGGCTACGAGTACTCTGAGCCCGTTACACCTCTGCAGGTTTTTCCTGCCGGAGCGGGTTGCCATATGGAACACCTTTGTTGCCCTTCTCTTGCGCCCTCTGCTCTTTGTTTGCCCGCTTTCCTACTCAGCCAAGCTTTTTGCGCACAGCCTGTTGAGGAATGCTCTGTAGGGATCTACGAAGTCCAGGATCCGCCTCAAAGACTTGACAGCCCCGCGTGGGGATGCCGCATTAGGCATCCTGACGCTGAAGAGAATCGAGCTGCAGGTGCAGCTTTTGATTTTGGCGCTGTGCGCCAACCTTTGGTCCACTTTGTAATGCGCACCCGCGCGCCTCCTCCTGCGGCGCTGCACCGGCAGCGATGCACTTCTGTCGCTCCGGCCGCAAACAGAGCGCTCCACGAATAGCTTCGGTTTCCCGTTGAAAACACTCTATCGGCTCCTGGAAGCCCACACATGGATCTCTTGCCACCCAACGAACTTCTAATCCTGGCGGCAGGAACCGTTGCATGGCTGGGTAAAGCAACAGGACGTTTCCCTCCTGGAACTCTGTTGCCCTCATCTCTCCCTGTACTGCAAGGTGGATGAGGTGTGCAACAGCCAGGATAAGTGGACTCGCCTGGCCGTCAAGCCCCTCGTCGAAGCGCTGTTAGCCCTCAGAACAAGTGATGACAGCTACGAACCGGCAAGTTGGGAGGTCGCCTGAACCATCGCAGCAACAACACGATCCATTGGCAGCTGGAGGACTTGCGAGCTGGCAGACGCCGCCACGCCTCGCCATATCTCGAATGGACTCCTCCGATGTAGGAAACACTTGAGTGTGCCCTCCGAAGAACTTGTGGTCCCTCCCTCGTGTCTCAACACTTCTGTGTTCTTCCTTTCGTAGAAGCAGGAAGTCATAGTTCTGGTGCATTGAAGTTTTCACTCCAACCAGCGGACGAACCGTGTTTCCGGGGGGTTGTCTCTCCAAACTGCAAGCGGTGCGTGGAAGTGTTAACGCTCCCGCACCTGAGCCTGGACTGCAGTGCCCTCCTAGGACTTTGGTGGAGGCTGGCCTCAGCTCTCCCGCACCAGGGGGATACCGCGAGGGACTTGATGCGCCACTTCTTCACGCCAGGCGGCCTGTGTTTGGGTGCTGTCGTTGCAACCGTGTTTTGCACCCGCGCCATCGACAAGGCCCACCGAGAGTTGTAGAAGCTGGACATCCTTCGTTAGCTCTTCGGATTATCCAGCGCAAGCGTGTCGTTGGCAGACGAGTGAGCCTATCTGCCAGAGGACGAAAGGAGAGAGTTCGCCGGCATCCATCGGCGGTCTGAAAGGAAGGAAAGGGGTTACCAAAGTCCCCTGTCCCTTGCCCTCCATATTTTTATTTTTCCACAGTAGTGTATATGTGGCCTTTTCCTTCCATTTCGGACTTTCGGCATATTGAATTGCGTGTCGGGGATTCCATCCCCTTCGTCTCTGGTTTTTCCTTTGTTTACGAACTTTGTTCCCGGATAATTTCTTAATAAACGCCCCGGCGCACTTGGGTGATAAACAGCCGATCCACCGCGATCGACTCTATCTCCTGAGCGTTCTCAACGGTGATCACATGTATCTTCTGCAGGAGCGCCAGGTCGAAGTGACGCAGAGTGTGAACCGTATTTCGCCTGTTACCGTCGTCGCTAAGCCCGTTGACATTCCAATAGGCTGCGCGAAACCGACGGCGACTGGCGAGTCCAGGTACTATTTTTAGGAAAGGGGCAGTGCGGCGTTAGCCTACTGCTGGTGCGAGACACTAGGTGGAGAAGGAAGCTCAGGTGTTGAAGACACCTGATGCGCCTCCTCCATGGGTAACGCCGCGTCGAGTGGATCAACCGCTGGGGGAGTCGCGCCTACCTTTTTGCCCTTCTCCATAGGGGCGGGCTGTTCAGAGACGGGGACTGCGGGGAGGACTTTACCCGTCTGCTCACCCTCCTCAATAAGGGTTGCCGGCTCGACGGCTTCCGAGTGTGAGAGTTCCCTTTTCGGGATTCCCACGCTTCTGCTACCTTCCTGCTTCTCCTCCTCGCTGGTGGAGGGGAGGCGCCTCCTGGGATCTGAGATTTGCGTCCCGACTGGCTATGGCGCGCCTCCACGAAGGAGGATGAACTTCCGGCCTCCAGGTCGCACTCACCTGCGGGGGCCTTCTTTGCTGGAGCCGGCCTTCGCACGGACTTACGCGATAGGTTCTCACGCTCGGCCAGCGTTGCCGGCAGCTCCTCCGCCGCCTGCGCGAACGCGGCGTCTTCGCTGTCGCTTGGAGCGTCCAGCGGCTCACCTTCTGTGTACAGAAAGGGTTTGCCGTAGCGAACCTCGGGCGCGGCGGAAACGGCGAGGTTGGGCCCGTCGCTCCGGGTGGCAGCTTCAGGAACAGCAATGCGATCGAGTGCCACGGTGCACTCCCGCAGAGTTTTTAAGCGCTGCCAGGTTTTTTCGTCTTACCGACGTCTTCTTCACCGCTCTCATGGGTTTCGCGTGGAGCATCTTCTTTTTTCTGGCCTTAACCAGCTGCCAGCCGTCCTGGACTCCCCCGTCTTCGGTAGGTTTTTTTTCTGACGCCTGTGTGGGAGGAAGGGGGCCTGGCGGCTGCTGCCGGCCAGTATCTCTCTTTGGTCTTTCAATCAATTTTCCACCTTTTTTTCAGCGCTTTCTTGGCAGCTAGCGACACCGGAGTGGAGCATTTAGGGTATATGAGGCGCACTTGTCTCTTATCCGCGCAGAAATGACACACAATGTTCGGGCACCTCTTACGAAGGTGCCCTACTGCATTGCAGTAGCCACAAAAGCGGGGTTTCCGCACGTACCAAAGGTGTACTACTTCGTCTAGGACTTCTAGTTTGTGGGGAAGCCCACCATCCTGCTTTACCGTGAAACGCACTGCGGCCGGTCTCCCAAAAAGGCTTTCGAATGCATTGAAAATCGTGGATTTTGCCGACAACGCGTGCACATCTTTGCATTTGTTCAATTGTTTACTAACTGCTGACCTGGTCATGCGGCTAGTGATACCTGTGAGATTGACCAACACGGAGCGTTCCCTCGTCACTGGTAATATCTTGCGGCCGTCGACGTTCAAAGGGTTGGTGATCAAGCTCTGAGCTAAGGTGATGTTGTTGCACACCACCTCGTCTCCCTGACCTTCGCTAAGAACCGACAGCCCGTCAAGATCTTGTTTTTCTATTCCGGCGTTTTGCAGCGTCGTTGAGAAGGCTCGTGCGGCTTTGCCATCGAATAAAGGGCTTATCTAATAAACAAGCTAAGGCCACCTTCCAGCATACTTGTATGCCATCTGCTCTGCCATGGTTTCCGCGCTAGGCGCGGCCACCATGGCGCTGCAGCTCCTAGCCTTGCGCGGCGAGGGCGATTCCGGGACGGACGCCCCTGATTCTGTAGGCTGTGGGGGTGGGCAAGCCTTACCCACACCAACCTCCATCGTGGTGTCCTCAGGCATCGCTACCATCGGACACCAACGATGTCCACACATCAAACACACACAAATAAAACCTTCCTAGCAATTCTTTCGGGAGCGCAGAAAAAACACGTCCGCTGACCGTGTGATTTGGCGAGGGTCCTCGCAAACATAGGACTTATTTACAGGTGAGCCGGTACGAGAGAACCGCTAATGTCCGTCGCTTGGCCGAATACAGCGCTGGGGCCGAAAGCCAAGCCTGGTAATCCAGGTCGACCAGCCTGCTGGACGCCCAGGGCAGGGAATGGTTGTCCCCGGCGTCGGAACGGCATCTCGTGCGGAGTTATTATTCCTCCCTTTACGCGTGAGCGCCCCCAGATCAAAATGCTTATAAGCGCTTGCTTCCGGATGGTGCCCCGGCAATAGGGGAGGAGGAGATATTTAGACTTGACGAGCCTTTTACCACCGGAGGAATTCTTTCTGGTATCAACAGGCTCAAGAGGCGAAAATCTCCAAGGGAAGACGGCTTACTCGCGGAGTTCTTTGAGAGCATCGCACAAGAGCTCGCTCTCCTGCTGCTTTAGTTGACAAGGGTGATCTGAGATCAAAGCGAAGTTGCCTCCTCGTTTTGGTCGGGCAGAGTGGGGCTCCTCCCGAAAGGAGAAGTCCTCAGAAAATTGAACTTGCGTCCGATCACGATCGTGAATACGGACGACATGTTGATAGCTGCCACCCGGTCACGCCGGGGCGTTTATTAAAAATTCTCTTCGATACGTGGTACAAGGCCCCACTACGGCCAACTCAACTGGACCTGCCGGGTCGCCAGTACGCAGACCGGCGCGACTCTCCTGGGCAGCGGAAGGGGGTGGGGGAAAAAACAAAAAGAAAAATAAAACATAAAAACAAGAAGATTTGGTAGGGTTGGGGAGGGATCACTGACCACTGGGAGGAGGGCCCATCCTTCTCAGGATGCCCTCGAGGTCCGTCCGTATAATTACCAGGTGGGGACATCTGGTGACAATCCGCAAGTAGCGGACTGCAAGTACGACGGCATCCCTGTCGTGGCTCCGTCTTCCGACGTTGCTCCAGCACGTCACAATCCTGCGAACGCAGCAAAGTGCAGCCAGGGTAGCGGCTGGACGCAGGGCATCATGCACGAACAGAAGCCGAAAAACGTCTCTGGGCATGCTGCCCTCCTGGATCCGTAGGGAGGCACGAAGACGTTCCCACAGGGGTCGGAGGGCAGCACAATCAACAAGGAGATGTGGGAGGGTTTCCCGTTCCCCACAACTGATGCAGGTAGGATCTACTCGACCCCTGGTCCAGTGGTGGCGGCGTGCGTTGCAGGGTAGACCATAATGCAACAACAGAAGCGCCGACTCCTGCCACTTTAGGGTGAGGATCCTAGAACCAATTAATACCGGGGGCCACTTCAGGTCATCCGGCTGGATGCCGATTAGCTCGCCCCATCTCTGCAGTCCTCTCGGCTGGACACTAGGGGTACTGGCGTATGCCAGTTTACCCGTGGACCAGCCGCTGATCAACTTCTCCTTGCCTGCGATGCGGCAGGAGACTTGCCACCTAGGCTTGCGGCTGCTGGAGAGCGCCCTCCTCAGGAAGGGCATCGCCGTAGCTAGGGGGTTGTCTCTGTCCACGTGCTTCTTGCGGGAAACTGGAGTATCTTCCGCAGAGTGCAGCGGGAATAGGCGCCGCGTCGCAGGCAGTTCCACATCTCTTCATTCTTTTCATTAATCTTCGCCCACGTGCCAGCTGTCTCCGCCAGCCATGCGGAGAAGTTGGCGGGGCTGCATTCCATCCAACCGTTTTCCTTTGCCAGGGTTGCCATGCGTCCCAGGAGGAGTATGCATCTCTTGATCTTCGAGCCGCGGCACAGAAGATGAGACGCGAGACCCTCCGTTCCGGATACACGGCTGGCAAGGAGTCGGGCAGGAACGCACCATGGGGTGCTCCATAACTTCGGTGCGATGGCCAGGGTGCGCCACTGCAGCTGGATTTCTACTCTGTCCACCGTCAAAAGAGCCAGACCGCTATCTCGACGTGGAGCACACAAGTCCTTCAACTGGACTCGGGGCCTCCCTCTTCCCCAAAGGGCAATCCTCAGGAGGTCCTTCGTCCTTTTCTTCATGTCTCTGGGGACGGGGCAACAAAAAGTAGGGGGCGGAGGATGGGAGCCGCGAAGGAGTTCAACACCGCGGCCCGTTCCGGAAGTAGTAACGTGTCTTCCAAGAACGGGCCGATCGCCGTTTCTACGTTTTGGAGGCAGCCGGACCACGCATCGGAAGGGGAGTAATCTTCCAACGGCACACCGAGGTACTTGAAGCACCTCGCCGAGGGGATCCCCAAACGGACCCAGTTCTGCTGCCCAGCCCACGTCGCACCGACTGGCACCACCGACGACTTCGCCTTGTTAACCTGCAGTCCGGTTCCGTGGTTGAGAAGGTCAAAGAAATTTTCGACTGCCTTTGCCAAGGTGGACATCGGCAACAATACCAGATCATCGGCGTACGCTGCTACGGCGGGCGTGCCGGGGCACGAGCTCGGCAAGGGGGCCAACGTCACCCTATACGCTCTCAGTACCAACTCAAGGTAAGTGCTAAAGAGCAGGTAACTGAGGCTGTCGCCCTGCTGTATGCCCCGCCGTACCGGCACGCCGTACGCCATTTGAACTCTGAAAGAGATATTCATCAGCGCGCTGCGCCAGCAAGAGCGCAGATAGGTCAGTAGGGAGGGAGGAAAGCCCATGCGTCCCAGGAGCTCCAGCAGGAGATCCTGGTCCACGCAGTCAAAGGCTTGATGCAGATCGACTGCGATCGCTGAGGCTGCCTTCCCCACCTGGGAGTCGTGTCCCTGCATGGCTGACGCCCCCAAAGCGGGGCTGCCAATCCTTCCCTCTTCCTTTTCTTCACTACTCTGCACATGAAACCATGCGCTCGCGAAGAAGAGGTTGACCTCCATACTTCGCCCGGGAACAGCGTAATTCTGCTCCGGGCTAATTATGGAATTGGCCATTTGCCCCAGACGCGAAGCCCACAGTCCGGCGATCAACTCGGCGTCCGTGTTCACAATTGTGATCGGACGCCAGTTGCTGAGTTTCCTGAGGTCTCCTCCTTTCGGAAGGAGCCTCACTCTGGCTGACCGAAACGAGGCGGGCACATGGTCTTCATCTCGGATCAGCCTTGTCAACTCAAGCACCAGGGGTGATAACTCTGCCGCGAAGCATTGAAATAACTCCGCAGGCAGGCCGTCCTCCCCTGGTGCTTTCCGCCTCTTGAGACTTTTGATACCGGCGAGAATTTCGCCGGTGGTAAAAGGCTCGTCGAGGCTTTCCTTCTCATCCTCCCCTATTGCCGGGGCACCGTTCGGAAGCAAGCGCCGAGAGGCATCTTGGTCCGGGGGCCCCTGGCGTAAAAAGAGGAATAATAACGCCGCACGAGGTGCCGTATTCTAGCCGGAGCCGAGTGCTCCCGGCCCTGGTCGTCCAGCAAGCTGGCCGATCCGGATTGCCTGGCTTGGCGCTCGGCCCCGGCTCGGTACTCTGCCAGGCAACGGACATTGGGGGTCCTCTCGTACCGGCGGGCCTGTAAATAGACCCTATGGTTCCGAGCCTTCTCCCGAAATCCGGCGGGCAGGCGGTGCAGGGTGAACTCCTCGCAGAACTCGCGGACCGAGTCCTTGAAGAGGTCCCAATCTTTGAGACTGCGGAGGGTGACGCCTTTGAGGAATTCGCGAAGGTGTTCCTTCGCATCTGAGATGCGCGTCCAGTCCCCAGGCAACCGCCACGCCCTGGACGGAAGTCCTTTGTCGCGCGGGCATACCTCCAATATCAATCTGGAATGGTCAGACAGTTCCGACGCAACTTTCCCCGTTTGCCGACCCGCGAGCACAGGTCGACGTCCAGGAAGACGTGGTCGATGCTGCTGACCATTTCCGGGAGTTACCCTAACAAGTTGCGCGTGCGCATGGCAGAGCACAACTCGTTAGTCGTCCGTTCCTGTGTGCGTGCCTCACCTGATAGCAGGCGGAGATTGATGTCTCCCGCTATCAGGTGAGCCACGCGAACGTTCGCTTCCACCAGCGAGTCGTGCTTCAGGCTTTCCAGGAACGCCGCGCGTTCCCGGTACCTCTTATAACCGCTCGGGGCGTATACCTTTGTTACGACGAGGTCGATCGTGTCGGACCATCTGAGAATCAGCTGGCCGACACGACCGGCTTCGTCGAAGCGGACGCCCTTCACGGCAGCGTCGACCGCCGGCTTCATGAAAAACTTGACGCCGCAGGTGAATCGGGTGCCGCATTGACACACCAGCCGCCCCCTGCGATCCTTTCGATCTCCTGGGCGTCCTCCCCGGTGATCACGTGGATCTCCTGCAGGAGTGCCAGGTCGAAGTCACGCAGGGTGGCTGCCGTGTCCCGTCTGTTGCTGTCGTCGCGCAGCCCGTGGACGTTCAAACATGCCACACGCAATCGACGGCGACAGGCGAGCCCAGGTGTTATTCCCGGGTAAGTGGCAATGGGGCTCCCGCCACCTGGTCGGTCGGGACGGATGGAGGCATAGGGGAACCGCCCAGCGGTTCTCCCACCTCCATGGGGGCCCATTCCTCGGCGGACCGGAACGATTGAAGGGAGCATGCTTCACGCACCTGCTTCCCCTCTTCCATGGGGGCCGATTCCTCGGCTGCGTTGGACGGCAGGGGGAGCGGTTCTCAGCTGTCTTCTCGCCCTCTTCCATGACCATCTCCTCCGCAGGCTCCACCGGTGGAAGGGGGAGGCAATGCCCTACCTGCTCCCCCTCCTCCATGGGGGTGGCCGGCTGCTTGGTGGCGGAGGATGGGAAAATTCCTCCCTCCGTTCCCACGCTGCCGGCTTCCCCCTCGGCTGCCGCTGCGTCCCCCTCGCTCTTCGTCGGGATGCGCCTCTTGGGATTCTTGGACTTCCGTCCAGTCTTCTTCGGAGGCGCCTCCGTGGAGGAGAACGCACTTCCGGCGTCCGGGTCGTGGTCACCTGTCGGAGGTGCCTTGGTCGCGGCCGGCCTTCGCAAGGCCTTGCGCGCGCCGTTCTAACGGTCGGCGAGTTCGGCCGCGAGCTCTTCCGCCGCCTGCTGGAAGGCGGCCTCGTCGATCGCGGCGAGCGCGTCGCGCGGTCCCCCCTCTGTTCGCACAGAGGGTTCGCCTTCCGTGATCGCGTTATCGTCGGCGTCGACTCGGGGGATATCTCCCCCGGTGGCGGTCTCGGGTACCTCCAGACGCTCCAAAGCGACCGAACATTCGCGGATCAACGCGCGACGTTGTCTCCTATTTAAAGGAGACGTCGCGGGTTCCGCTGTCGACCCTTCGGTTTTCTTTGGTTTCTTAGCTTTAGGCTTCGCCTTCTGCCAGCCTTTGCTCTTTTCAGCGTCGTCGGTAGATTCCACGACCGGCGTTGGCTGCACGGGCTCGGGCTCCGGATGTGGGTTCTGCCTCACGGGTGCCTTCGCAGGGTTTTCCGTAGCCTCCGCGCGTTTCCCTTTGGCCTTTTTCAAGGCAGCGGGAGCCGGGGTTTCGCGCTTCGGGCACACTTTGCAAAGGTGGCCCTTTTCTCCACAGTGGAAACACTGGATGTGAGGGCACCGCTTTTTCAGGTGCCCTGTGGCATCACAGTGTTCACAGTACTTGGGCTTGCCCACGTACCAGACGTCGACGGTCTCGTTGCCGACGTCTAGTTTGTGGGGTAGCCCTCCGTTTTCGTGGACGGTTACACGCGCACCAGCCATGCCAGTAAACAGTCTTCCGTAACTTTGGAAGACGTTGGTCTTGGGCCATAGCGCGTGAACCGTTCCGTATTTTCCGAGTTCCTCCTGTACGTCGGCTTTCGACATGCGGAGGGTGACTCCCGTGAGGTGCGTCACCACGGAGCGATCCTTCGTTACCGGGAAAACCTTCCGGCCTTCCAGTGTGATTGGCGCATTCAGGAGGTGTTGAGCAAGGCTCGCATTTCTGCAAGTCAGCTCCACCCGCTAACCACCACTCAACACGGAAAGACCTTCCAGGTCTTCCTCTTTTACGTTCAACCGCTGCAACTCCCTTCCGAAGTTGCAAGCGGTGTTCCCGACAAACAGATTGCCTACCTTGTATATCAGGGACGGCTTGTATCCCTGCTCCAGGTAGGCTTTTTGCTCGGCGAGGGCTGCAGGAGATGGGGCTGTAGCCACTGAACTCCAGGTCTTCGGCGATGCCGAAGACGCATTCGAGGGTGCAGGTGCCCCCTTTTTCAAGGAGGCGGTTGCGCCCTTTTTCAGGGTTGCGGTTGTCCCCTTTTTTCAAGGGGGCGGTTGCACCCTGTTCCAGCGGGGCTTTTGCCCCCTTTTTCAAGGGGGCCTTTGCCCTCGTTTCCGAGGCGGCGGTTGCCCCTTTTTCAGGGGTGCGGCTGCCGTCGCCTCCGTGGGGGCAGTTGCCCCCACCTTCGTGGGTTGGGAAGAGGAGCAAGCCTTTCCCCCTCCTATATCCATCGCGGTGTCCTCAGGCATTTCTGCCATTGGACACCGCAGATGCTTCACACACAAACACAAAAGAAACCAAACGCTTTACACCAGGCGCGGAAGAGCGCTACAAAAACACGTCCGCACGCCAAGTTGATAGCAGGGCTATGGGCTTCGCGTCTGGGGCAGGTGGCAGAATTCATAATTTGCCCGGAGCAGAGTTATGCTGTTCCCGTGCGAAGTATGGATGCCAAGCTCGTTTTCGAAAGTACGTGAATGCACCTGAAGAGGAGTCAAAAGGACGAAAACGGTAAAAATTCCAACCGTACTTTGGGGCTGCCAGTTGTACATTAAAATAATTTCCAAGCAAGGAAGGGATATCCGGTCGAAGAAGGGGGCCCTAGCGCTCCCAGTCGAACTCCAGGAGACGTTCGTTTGCGTGGAGCAGGATCTTTTGTTGTAGCTCGTGCGTCGCATGGGCTTTCCACCCACTTTGATAACCTACCTGCGCTCCAGCTGTCGCAATGGGATAATTAATGTCTTTTTCAGTAGTCAGAAGGTGTATGGCGTGTTCGTTCGGCGGGACATAATGCATGGCGACAGTCTCAGTTCCCTGCTCTTTAGCACCTACTTTTAGTTGTTGCTGAGAGCGTAAAGGGTGAACTTAGCATCCTTGGAGAGCTCGTGCGACGGCACGTCCCCCTCAGCAGCCTTTGCCGACTATCTTCTGCTTCTGATACCTTTGTCCACCCCGGCGAAGGCGGTCGGAGGTTTCTTCGATCTGCTCAACCGTGGGACAGGACTGCAGGTTAACAAGGCGAAGTCGACGGTGGTCCCAGTCGGTGCGGCGTGGGCAGGGCAGCAGGACTGGGTCCGTCCGGTGATCCCCACGGCAATGTGCTTCAAGTATCTTGGTGTGTCGTTGGAAGCCTTTTTTTCTGCGGAAGCTGTCTCCAAAAAGTTGAGACGGCGATCGGCCCGTTCCTGGAAGGCAAGTTTCACTTGCCGGAACGAGGCGCACTTTGGAACGAATTTGCGGCCCTTAAGTTCCGCTTCTTGCTTTTTGTTTGCCCTTCCACTGTAGAATGCAAGAAGCGGATAAAGGACTTACTCCGCGTCGCGCTTTGGGGCAAGGGGAGGCCACGAGTCTCTCTGAAGGACTTGTGCACTGCGCGTCGGGACGGCAGTCTCAGCATCCTGACGCTGGAGAACGTGTAAATCCAGCTGCGGTGGCGAACCTTTTTCATCGCAGTAAAGATGTGGATCACCCTTCGGTTCATTCCGGCCCGCCTCCTCTCCAGGCGTGTGTCCCTGTGCGAAGGACTCGCGTCTTTTCTCCTGTGCCCCTGCCGGAAGATCCGTAGATGCTGCCTACTGCTCGTGCGCTTGGCAACCCTGGCGAAGGAGAACAGCTGGATGATTCGTGTCCCCGACAACTCCTCCGCCTGGATGGAGGAGACTGCTGGCACCTGCGCTAAGCAAAACCCGAGCAGTAATGATCCGATGAACTACCTGCTTATCGGCCTATACGCTCTCTGCAAAATGCGAGACATACTTGAATTTCTTGCAAGACGCACGTGGGCGGATGCGATCTCCCTTGCTACGGCGATGATCTACCTCCGGAGGGCGCTTCACGCCCGTCATAAGCCGAGGTTGCAAGTTTCCTACCGAATCGCAGGCACGGAGGTGATCAGCGGCTGGAAAACAGGAGGACTGGCAAACGCCAAGATCCCGTGCGTTGAGCCGCGAAGACTGAAGAAATGGAAAGAGCTGCTCGCCATCCCCATGAATGTGCTGAAGTGGCCCTCGGTGCTTCAAGAATCCAGGATCTTGCCCCTTAAGTGGCAAGATTTGGCGTTGCTGCTGTTGCATTGGGGTTTACACTGCAACGCACGCCGCTTCTATTAGACAAGGGGAGCTATGGATTCTAAGTGTGCTAGGTGCGGAGAACAAGAATCGCTCTTTCAATTTATCGTGAACTTTTCTACACTCCGTTCTCTTTGGGAACGGTTCGGAACAACCGTCGGGCTCACTACGGGCAGTACACCTAGAGACGTTCTCCGGTCCCTCTTCGTGAAAGACGCCATGCTGCTAGCCGCAGCCCTCGCAGCCTTGTGCTGCGTCCGAGGCATCGTGGTGGCCTGGAGTGACACCAAGAACGAAGGACTGAATCCAAACGCGTTGAATGTCATCCCATATGCCCAACGCTCCATGCGGAGAGCTTGTGGATGGCCCCAACTTTGGAATATAAGGATGAACCTCGGGGGCATCCTTCAAAGGATGGACCCTCCTCACAGCAAGCAGTGATTTTTTTCTCGCCCTCCAAGTTGTTTTGCTTGTTTATTTTTATTTTTATTTTTGTTTTATCCCCATCCCTTTTCGCTGCTGAGGTACGCTACGCCGGGTTGCGTCCCGGCGTCCCGACAGGTCCCGTGCATATAGCCGTGAGCAAGGCTTCGTACCGCGGCTGTAGATTTTTCTCGAATAAACGTCTCGGGCGTACCTCGGTGACAACGCCGAAACCCGGCGTAAGACGTTCCAGGGGAAACTGGTTGCAAAACTTGCGGACTGAGCACTTCATTTCGTCTCAGCCCGCGAGCTTCTCAAGATGAACTCCTCTCAGGAAGGCGCGCAGATGTACCACCGTTCCTGCGAGTCGCAAACAGTGCCCTGGCAGACGTCATGTTTTCAAGGGACGGCCCTTATTTCGCGGATTTAACTCGAGCGTGAGCCGTGGATGGTCGGACAGCTATGCTGGGAGCGTTCCTCGAGTTCCCATCCGCGTGCACAGGTGGTTGTCGAGGAACATGTGGTCGATGTTCCGACCTCTCCCTGCATCACCGGCCAAGAGGTTGCGCGCATTCACTACTGCAAACAACTCGTTGACCAGTTGTGCTCGTCTGTTAAGGACACCTGCCAGTAGGCGGAGAATGAAATCGCCTGCAATGAGGTGCCCCCTCCGTAAGCCAGCTTCAGCTAGTCAGTCTCGCTGCAGGGATTCGAAAAACGCAGTTGGTTCTTCGGCTTTGTGCTTGCTCACTGGTGCGTACAAGTTCGTCATCACAAGTTCGATCGAATCGGACCACTTGAGAACAAGTTGTCTAACTCGACCGTCCCCGTCAAACCGAGCGCTTCGCAGTGAGTTGTCGACGGCCGGCTTCAGCAGATAGGCCACTTTGAAGAAGAAATCTGTTCCGTTCCTCCACAGTAACCGCCATTCTGTGATTCTTTCGAAATCCTGGTCTGCTTCTGCTGTGAGCATGTGAGTCTCTTGTAGTAGCGCCAGTCGAAGTCTCGCAGAATGGCGGCTTCGTCTCGCCTCTTCCCGTCGCTGCTCAACTCGTTGACGTTCTAAGATGTTAGTCGCAAGCGGCGAGAGGAGGCGAGTCCACGCAATGGTGTTGTTATGGTGGGGTGGAGGAAACCGCCTCCTGTTCAGAAGACCGGTGGTCCGGGTCCATGTCGTTGGAGTGTTCAGGAGCATCGCTCACTCCGTCGACCGTGGACTGTGTTAACAGTTGGTAAAGGATGCTCTCAGGCACGAAGTCGCATTGTGCAACGCACATGGACTCTTCCTCGCTGTCAGATGCCATTTCGACCTCTTCCTGAGAGGTGAAAGCACGCCTACGAGCTCCTGTTGCATTTCTATGTTCTCTTTTTGGTAAGCCAACGGAGGGCGAGTTCCCGCTTTCGGCGTAAGACTCGGAGGTTTCCGGGTCTTTTGCCGTAGCCGGGCGTCGAACGGCCTTCTTCCCGGCCTTCACTGACTAACTCAAGAAGGCAGCCAACTCTTCCGCGGCTTGCGGGAAGCTTGCATCCGAGATGCGTTTCACCTCATCACGGATTTCGCCGCCTGTTGGCGTGTCCGGTGACGTAACAACCGATTCGATAGCGGCAACCGGCGCTCCATCGTTCGGCACAGCCGCAGCTGAGCTTTCGCTCGCCGCTACAACGCTTCCAGTTAACAAGACTGGAACAACAGTATCGATCGCGGCAGCGTGCACCGCGCTATCGATGGCGACCGTAGCGATTTCGCCATACGGGGCCGGAACCGCTTTATCAATCGACGCCGCAGCTGTAGTATCGGTCGTTGGCTTGCTGGTTGAAGTCTTCGCGGGAACGCGATCGATGTGTACGATGGAACGGCGGACGGTTTCTTCCACCACTTTCACCGTATTCTTAGGGACCTTACCTTTCCCCTTGCTTTCCTTCTTCACAGACTGCCAACTGTTTTCGGCAAGTGTTTCGCCTTTCTCCGGCTTTAGTTCCACAGGCGTCCATTTCTCTCCTGGTTGGGAGGTTTTACCAGATGGGGGATCCTGTTTGTCTGGCTCCTGTGGCGACTCTGCTCTCTTGTTACCAACAGGAGTAGACGCAAAACGAAGAGGGCACAGCTTTCTCACGTGGCCCTTGTTCTCGCAGCGAAGACACAGGATGTTGGGGAGTCTCCCTTTAAGGTGCCCGGTGGTCTCGCAGTTACCGCAAAATTTGGGTTTCCCTATGTACCACAGATCGACGATTCCTATGTACCAGAGACCACAGTCGGTGGGGTAAACCACTATCCTCGCTGGCTGTCACACGCGCGGCGGCATAGCTACTGATAGCGCTAGTATACCCCTGGGTGTTCTGCTGTGCCCACAGCGCGTGATCGGTCCCGTATTTCTCCAATTAGGCTCGAACGGCGTTCTTTGCCATTCTCATCGTCACCCCGGTAACGTAGATGACGATCGATTTGTCGGCAGTAAACAAGAAGATCCTTCTCCCGTTCACGGTCACCGGGCATCTCAGCAACTGATGAGTCATTCCTGCAGTTCTGCAGTTCAGCTCGACTAGCTGACCGCCACTGCGAACAGAAAGGCCAAGAACTTCTTCTTCCGGCACATTCAGTTTTTAAAATTCCGCGGCAAACGTTCTCAACATCGCGGGAGAATAAAGCCCACATACCTTATACAGTAGGGCCGGGTTGTATCCGTGAGACTCATAGGCCCTTTGTTCCTCGCATGGTGGCGGCGCGGGAGCCGCCACCACCGCACTCCAAGCCCTCGCCCAAGCAGGGGAAGGAACTCTGGGGGAGATGGCCCCCACATCCATGAGCTGAGGGGACGAGGCACGCACGTCCCCCTTTTCCGCACTGGCGGTGTCCTCAGGCATTTCTGCCTTCAAAACACCGCCCAAACACCACACAACCTACAAACTCGCGCTAAAACGCAGAAGAAGCAAAAGAAACACGTCTGCCGTCACGGCGGTATTCACCCGGATATGCCGTGGCATTTATTTCGAAAAATAAAAATACATTAATTTTTCCAGTGGAGAACCCGAAGGCGCACCACGCCAAAACAGCTTGCTGGTTGCCGGTACTATGCCGGAGAGGTTCTTCCGATGCGCGGGGGTTGGGACAGAAAAAAAACAAAAAAAACAAAAAGTTTAAACACGGGAGGGGATGAATGTTTTAGGGATGAAAGGGCAGGGAGGGGATCACTATGCGCCCGGAGAGGTCCTCTAGATCCTATTCAGGATCTGGACAAACTGTGTCCTCTGTGCGCCTAAGTGGCGCCACTTGCATACACCTCGCACGAATAGGCGAGTCCATCGTAAGGCACTGCCAGTTAGCTGACGTCTTCTTCTGGTGGCGTTCCAAGCCGCCACAATCCCTCGAAAGCAGCAGAGGATTGCTAGAGAAGCGAGGGAGGACAAGGCGTCACTACAGAAGAGGCGCCTGAAAACGTCCTTGTGGCCGCATCCGCGCAAGTGCAGGATCGCCGTAAGGCGATTCCATAAAGGGCGGATGGCACTGCACTCAAAGAGAAGGTGGGGAAAGGTCTCTTTTTCCCAGCACCGGTCGCACTGGGGATCCACAGCCCCCCGGGTGGTGTGGTACAGGCGGGCTTTACAGGATAAACCCCAATGCATTACCAGCAACGCCACCTCCTGCCATTTGAGGGGGAAAGATCCACTGTTCCAGGACGCTGGAGGCCACTTCATCTCCTCCGGAGATAGTCCCAGTAGCTCGCCTCAGCGTCGAATTCCGTTGGGCGGGACACTCGGCGTCGCAGCGTCAGCTAGCTGCCGAGATGTCCACGCCTTTATCGATTGTGTCCTGCCGCATATGGTGCAGGACACGCTCCATTTCCCCTGCTCACTACTGTCCCTGGCATTCACAAGGAAGGGCAGCACTGGGGCGAAGGGGGTTATCAAGGCTCACAGAAGCTTGTCGTGGGACTGCACGATCTCCTGCAGCGCCCAGCGGGCATGCCTTTTCAGGCAAGTGTTCTTTGTGCCCGTTGGTACGTAGATCTTTTCCCAGGTGCAGACTGACTCGTGCAACCATGCCGTGTAGTTCCCTGGGAGGCAGGAGATCCAGGCGTTCTTCCGTACCACAACGTCCATGCGACGCAGGAGAAAGCCGCCGTGTGCTTCTCTGCGGTCGCGCGCAAACAGATACGACAAAAGTCCGCCGAATCCGCAGGCTCGTTGGGCCAGGAGGCGTGCTGGAACGCACCAAGGCGTGTCCCACAATTCGGCCGCGAGGGCGAGAGTCCTAAATCCAAGTTGCAGTTCCATGCGCTCCAGCGTAATTACGCCAAGTCCACCGTCCTTACGTGGACCGCACAAGTCTTTGAGCCTCACACGGGACCTCCCTTTGCCCCAAAGGACTGTCCTCAGGAGGCCCGCTGCTCGTTTTCAAATAAAATAAGGGGCAAGGCAAGCAAAAAGTGGGGGACAAGGAGGAAGGCCGCAAACGCGTTTTACACCGCGGCCCGTTCCTGCAAGTAGAACCTGCTCTCTTGGAACGGACCGAACGCCAACGCTGCCTTTTGAAGACGGTCGGACCAGGATTCTGCTGCGCGGAAGTCCCCCAACGGAACGCCAAGGTACTTGAAGCACCTGCCCGTGGAGATCCCCAAGCGGATCCAGTCCGACCGTGCAGCCCACGCCAAACCGACAAAGACCATGGACGACTTCGCCCTCATCACCTCCAGGCCCGTCCCGCGGCGCAGCAGCTCGAAGAAGTCCTCGAGCGCACTCGCCGGGGTGGACCCGGGAAGCAGCAGCAGAAGATCGTCTGCATAGGCCGACACGGCAGGCGTGCCGGCACACGAGCTCGGCAGAGTTGCCAGAGTTACCCTGTATGCCCTTAGCAACAACTCGAAGTAGATGCTGAAGAGCAAGGGGCTCAGGCTGTCACCCTGTCTGATGCCGCGTCGCACTGGCACGCCGTACACTTGCCGGCCGCTGAAACCAATATTGATATACGCGTTGCGCCAGCAGGAGCGCAGGTAAGACCGGAGCACGGCCGAGAAACCCAAGCGTTTCAGGAGCTCCAGAACGAGATCCTGGTCGACGCAGTCTGATGCTTTGTGAGATCCAGGGTGAAAGTGTATTCTCGGTGCTCCTCGTGCCAGGAAGTCTCCTCAGTGCAAGCGTCGTGTGGTTCGGTGGTCGATCAGGCAGCGATGCCTGACGCGACCACCAGGGATGGCCAGGGGGCAGCGGAAACGCCGCCCCCAGAGGCGATGGAGAGCCAGGGAGCGGCGGCAACGTCACCTCCAGAGGCGATGGAGGTGGGGGCATCCGCCCTCACATAATCGGTCCCCGCTGCAACGCATGCGTGGAGCGCCGTTGTGTGGGCGCCATCGCCTGCAGTTGCGGCGGAATTGTCGGCCTATGTAGAGGAGGGGTACAAGCCCTCATTGTTCTACAAGGTAGGCAATTTATATTCTTTAGAGAGCGCGCGCGCCTTCTCGAAGGGCATGCGCGCTCTCGATGTGAAAGAGGAGGAGCTCAGCGCTATGACCATCCGCAGCGGGGGTCAGTACGTTGAGATCATCTGCAAACAAGCAGAGCTGGCCCAACGACTGCTTAAAACCCACGTGGTGATGGGGACGCGCAAGCTCCTCCCTATTACGGCGGACCGCAGCATGATGGTCCACCTGTTAGGTGTTACCGCACGGATGCGCAAGGAACAGGTTCGCGCCGCGTTGGAGGAATACGGAACGGTCCACGCGCAGTGGACGAAAGTAAGTACTTTCGAGGACTCCACGGGGCTGCAACACGGCATCACTGCTGCGCGCGTGATCGTTCGGGAGGGCTGCACTCTTCCCCACAATCTGGTGGTCGAAGGCGAAACCGTCGACCTCTGGTATGTGGGGAACCCGAAATACTGTGGCATCCGCAATACGTCGGGCCACCTCTAAAAGGGGTGTCCCAATGTGCAGTGCCAAGTATGCGGAACCATGGGACACACGAGGGAGGTGTGCCCTAAAGCAGTAGTGCGGGTGGTTTCCAAGAGAAAGCTTAGAAAACGTGCCCGGATTCTGCAGAAAAGACTGGCGGCGAAAGCTGCCGCGAAGGCTGTGCCAACCGCGCCCAAGGCCCAGGCCGCACCCGAGACCCCGGCGAACAACGCCGAAAAAGTCGAGGGAACAAGACAGCAGCCTGGGTGGCAGGTGCCTACGGCCAAAAAATCAAAAAAGGAGAGGTGGATGGAGAAAAAGCTCGCGAAACGCCAGAAAAAACAGCAGGCAAGCGAGCAAATTAAAGAATGCAGCGTTGTCGTCGAGCGTATTCCCGACCTATGCGAAAAAGAACTCGCCGCTACCGACGACAACCCCTATGTTGACTCTGTCAACAGCGAGGGGAGGGAGCCGGCGGCAGCGTACGTCATCGACACCACCATCGATGACGTAGAATTCGCGCGAGCCGCGGAGGAGCTGGCAGCCTCGTTGCAGCCAGAACCCTCCAAGGCTGGCAAGAAGGGCGTAAGGCGTCCGGCCTCCCCTCAGGAGTCCCCCATTTCCGACCCCGACGTGGAGGCCGGAAGCGCAGCCTTCGTTTTCAGGGCACCGCGCAAGAAGCCTGGACGTAAGTCCACAAAGCCAAGGAAGCTCGTCTCCCCCGTCGAAGGGGGAGTGATGGCTTCCCCAAGCGAGGGTGCCATGAGCGTGGGAAACTCTCGGGACCCGTCGCCCGAGAGACTCCCACGCACGGACACGAAGGGGATGGAGGGGGTGGAGGCCCAACAGGTGCCTCAGGTGCCTGAGAAGGCCGAAAACCCCATGGACATCCCGCCTGCCTCGCAAGAAAAGGGCTCCCCCACACCTTAATCTTCCCAGCAGTAATGCCGGGAATCTCCTCCCGCCGTCGTCTGCGCATCGCCGTTTCGAACGTGAACGGCATGACAGACGCCGGCAGGAGACGAGACATGGCCGCCCTTCTGGAGTCCTACGACCTTGCGCTGCTGCAGGAGATCCACGTGATCTCTGCAGAACAAGCGCAAGAGATCGAACGGATCTCCGGAGGGCAGCTATGGTACAGGTGTGGGAGAGCGAAAAGTTGCGGTGTCGCCTACCTGCTTCGGCCAGCCGTCGAGGCCGCGGCTCGGGGCGTGCGGTTCGACGATCACGGTCGTGTCGGCCAGCTGACTCTCAGGTGGTCCGACTCGATCGATCTGATCGTCACGAACGTGTACGCACCGAACGGCGCGGACCTAATGAACAAGAGGGCGAGGAAAGAGTTTTTCCTTGCCCTCTGGAGAGACTGGCTGACCGAAGCAGGCGTTGGAAATGCCCATCTGGTTGCAGGCGATTTAGACGTTCGCCTGAAACCAGATGAGCAGAATCCCGAGCGTGACCTGGTCAACGAGGTGTGCATGGCGGTGCACACCTGTAATTTGTTGGCCAGTGCACCGGGTATGGAAGACAGCATTGACCACGTGTTTCCTGAGGAGCACCCGTGCCCTCGCGTGGGCAGGCGCGGCAAGTGACCGTGCGAGCTGTCCGACCATTGCCCGCTAGTCCTCGAGATCCATCCGCGCGACAGGGTCCCCCCTCTTCAGCGTGGCGTCTCCCAGGGGACTGGCTGAAGCTCCCGGACGCGGCGGAAAATCTCCGCACGTTCATAAGGAGCTTCAGGCTGCGGACACTCCAGGATTGGGACCGCTTCAAGCGGTCAGTCCAGGAGTTCTGCGACCAGTTCCCTCTGCACCGCCTACCTACGGGATTTGAAGACGGGGTACGTAACGAACGAGCCTACCTGCAGTCCCGTCGTTACGCCAAGACCCCCGACATCCGCAGGCTGGCAGAATACAAAGCGGGAGACAAGAGGCAAGCCTGGCGGTCCGGATCGGCCAGCTTACTGGACGATCAGGGCCAGGAGCACTCGGCACCTGCCCAAATCCGCGGCCTGCTGCGCAGTTACTACTCCTCGCTGTATGCCAGGGCACCTCCGGAGAGGAACGTCTCACGACTCCTGCTTCCGGAAGGCGCTCCAGCGATCGAAGAGGAGCAGAGAAAGACCCTCGACGAGCCTTCCACGATGGACGAGATCCTCTCGGCCATCGGAAAGCTCAAGAAGCGAAAGGCTCCAGTGCAGGACAACCTGCCCGCGAAGTTTTATCAAACCTTCGCGGCTGAACTTACCCCACTGGTACAGCAACTCACCTTGCTGATACGCGAAACAGGTTACGTCCCCGCCTTGTTTCGTTCGGCAGAGGTGCAACTCTTCCCTAAGGGAGGAGATCTGAGGAGCATGAACAACTGGCGCCCCATCAGAATAGTGAATGCGGACGCCAAGTTGCTGGAAAGGCTTGGGCAGAGCGTCTGGGACGGGTTGCCAACATCTTTATCAGCCCGGAACAGACATATGCTGTTCCCGGGCGAAGCATGGAGGCGAACCTGTTCCAGGCTTCCACCTGGCTAGAGCTCCAACACCAAAGGAGCTTGGTGCGCTGTGGAATTCCGGTGCGTGCGCCGGCAGGGGGTTTGATGGTCGGGTGGGAGAAGGAGCCCTTGCGGTCGCAATCGACTTGCGGAAAGCATTCGATTGCGTAGACCAGAATCTCCTTCTGGAGCTTCTGGAACGCTTGGGCTTCCCGCCCTCATTAGTGGCCTATCTGCGCTCCTGCTGGCGCGACGCCCAGACGCAAGATTTCGAAGAACGCAGTGCGTTCCTCGGCCCTGTGGCTGCTCACCGGAGCGTACATGTTCGTGACTATGAAGTCGATCGAGTCAGACCACTTGAGAAGTTTTACAAACACTTGGCGCCAGAGCTGGCCCCCCTGGTGCTCAGGTTAAGTACACTGATCCGCAAACACGGCGAAGTTCCCGCCTCGTTCCGGACAGCAAATGTACGTCTCCTGCCAAAATCAGGAGACTTACGCAACATTGGCAACTGTCGTCCCATCACAGTAGTGAATGCGGACGCAAAGGGCTATGCCAAGTTGTGGGCTCAGCGTTTGGGGCGGGTGGCCGCTTCCGTGGTGAGCCCCGAGCAGACTTACGCTCTTCCCGGACGAACCATGGAGACCAACCTGCTTCTCGCCAACTCATGGTGGCAGTTGCGACAACACGTTGCTCAGGATGGTCAAGGGAGCCTCGCGCTCCCCTCTGACCAAGAAGATCATGCAGAAGCAAGGACGGACTCGGCGGGAGCCTTTGCCGTCGCGGTCGATTTGCACAAAGCATTCGATATTCACCCAGATTTCGCCAGGGCGTTTATTGTGAAATAAACTTCTACAAAGACCTTCGGTGGCTGGACCATTGCTCCAGCCACGCACGAAGAAACACAGAGCCTGCCGGGTCACCGGTTCGCAGACCGGTACGGTCCACAACGGCAGCAGGGGGAAGGGGGAAAAACAAAAAAAACAAAACAAAAGAGAAAAGAAAAGTTGGGAGGGTAAGGGAAGGGATCACAGTTACTGGTGGGGCCCTTGCATCCTTTGCAGGATGCCAGCACGCTCCTTCTGTATTCCTGGATCCAGGTGAGGCCATCGGGACGCCCTCCTCAGGAAATGGGAGGCTGGATGGATGGCAACCTGGTCGCGTTGTTTTCCCGTAGCGTTGCTCCAAGCGGTGACGATCCAGCGTAGGCAGCACAAAAGTGCTAACAAGGCCGCTGGCCGAAGGGCGTCGGCAACGAAGAGGGCTTTCAGTGCGTCCCTGGGGTTGCCGCAGGGGATTCCGATGGCCGCGGCAGAGCGAAACCAAAGGGGCCGAAGGACAACACAATCCACTAGCAGGTGGGGGAGGGACTCCCGTTCCCCACACCTGACGCAATTGGGGTCCACCGCTCCCCAGGTACAGTGGTGTCGGCGGGAGTTGCAGGGGAGTTCCCAGTGCTGCAACAGTAGAGCCGACTCCTGCCATTTTAAGGGGAGGGCGGAAGTGTTCATGAGCACCGGGCGCCACTTCAGATGTTCAATGGGAACATCGAGCAGCGCGCCCCAGCGCAGAAGTCCTTTGGGAGGCGTACTCAGGGTCCCAGCGTCTGTTACCTGGCCCGTCTTCCAGTCTCCTATCTTCTTCTCCTTTACGGAGATTGTTACTGTAACCACCCACTTCGCCGCAACATCGCTGTCCAGATCTTCCATCAGGGAGGGCAGCGCAGCAGCTAGGGGGGTTCTTCCTGCCCACGCTCTCTTCTTTGGATCCTCCAGGATCTCGCGGAGCGTGCAACTTCTGTAACTTCCAAACAGGAACCTTCGTTCCTGTTGGGAGCGTTGCATGCCGAACTGTCCCCAGATTCAAACGGTTACCTGCAACCAGGCACTACCGTTCAAAGGGCGACAGGTGAGAAATCCAGGGTTTTTGCGATACAGCGCAGCCACCCTCCGTAGCTGGAGTCCGCAACGGTTGACGCGCCGACGGAGTGCAAGAAACGCCGTCAGTCCCGTCTTGCAGGTGGCTTGCTGGAGAAGGAGACGTGCAGGGACGCACCAACAGGTGCACCACAACTCTGGAACGAGTGCCGACAAGCGGAACTGGAGCTGAAGCTCTATCCGCTCCAATGTCAGGATGCCGAGACCACCGTCCGGACGCGGAGCGCACAAGTCCTTTAAGCGGACTCGGGCCCTCCCGTTGCCCCAAAGGGCGATACGGAGGAGGTCCTTCGTCCGCTTTTTGATCCTATCTGTGTGGGGGCAAACAAAAAGCAGGGAATGGAGGAGAGGAGCCGCGAACATGTTCCAAACCGCGGCCCGTTCAGGCAGGAAAAACCTGCCGCCTCGGAACGGGCCGATAGCCGTCTCTACTTTTTGAAGGCAGCCGGACCACGCTTACGCAGGGGAGTAGTCCCCCAACAGCACACCAAGGTACTTCAAGTACCTCACCGTGGGGATCCCCAAACAAACCCAGTCCTGCTGCTCTGCCCACGCCGCACCAACTGGCATCACGGACGATTTCGCCTTGTTCACCGTAAGTCCGGTTCCCCGATGCAGCAGGTCGAAGAACTCCTCGACCGCCGCAGCCGGGGTGGACATAGGGAGCAGTAGCAGGAGGTCGTCCGCATATGCTGAAACCGCAGGCGTTCCGGCGCATCCATGTGGCAGGTGCGCTAGAGTTTTCCTGTACGCTTTCAGTACCAACTCAAAGTAGGTACTGAAGAGCAAGGGGCTCAGGCTGTCTCCTTGCCGTTTGCCCCGCCGTACCGGCACGCCGTACACCATCTGACCTCTAAAAGAGATGTTGATTAGCGCGCTGCGCCAGCAAAAGCGCAGGAAGGTCAGTAGGAAGGGTGGGAAGCCCATGCGACCCAGGAGCTCCAGCAGGAGATCCCGGTCCACGCAGTCGAACGCTTTATGCAGATCGACTGCGATCGCTAGGGCCCCCTTTTCCACCTGGGTGTCTTGTCCCTGCCTGGCTGACTTCCGCGAATCGGGGCAGCCAATCGTTCCCTCTTTCTTGTTACTACTCTGCAGTTTCTTAGTGTTTCATCCGGGTAAGCCGGGGCCTTTATTACTAAAATTTTGAAATTACAAAATTTTGTAACAGAGTCTATGTTGTTAAAATTTTTGTTTTTACGACGTCAGAAGTTCAGATCAGAAGTTTGGTAGCACTTGTGCTTACCGACCCGGAGGTCGATAAGGTCCTGCGGCGTAGCCACTAAAAGCCCTGGCATATCCCAGGACATTGGGCAACGCCCACAGCGCGTGGACGGTTTCTTATTGCTCCAAGCTTTCTTTTACGGCGTGCTTCGCCATCCGCATTGTTATGCTGGTTAGGTGGACAATGATCGAATTGTCCGCCGTGAACGGGAAGATTCTTGAACCGTTCACGGTCATCTGCAGGCAAAGCAGCTGTTGAGCCATCCCTGCAGACCTGCAGTTCAGCTCAACCCGCTGCCCCCCACTTCTCACCGAGCCCGAGGACTTCGTCCTTCGGGACTTTTAACTCTTTAAGCTCGGCCGCGAACGGCCGCAAAACCTCGAAGGAATACAGGCCAGCTACCTTGTATAACAAGGCTGGGTTATACCCGTCGGCCATGTATGGCTGCTGCTCTTCTAAGGGGGGCGCTGCCACCACCGCGCTCCAAGCCCTCGCCGGGGCGGGGAACGAATCCGTCGGGGAGATGGCCCTAACATCCATTGGTTGGGGGGACGAGACTTGCTTGCCCCTTTCCGCCGTCTTGGTGGGGTCCTCAGGCATTTCTAACTAGGAACAACCACGCTGAAATCACCGAAAACACCCGCGAAAACAACGGTTTTGCAGAGCTTCACAAAAACACATCGTCTCAGCCCGGTAAAGTCATCTCTTCCACGCTAATATGCAAGGGTTTATTTCTCACAAACAAAAGAACAATGAATTTACTCGTGGCGAGCTCAAGGGCTCACCACTATGAGGCAGCTTGCTTGGTGCCTGTGCGGAACCGGCGAGGTATATCCGACGCGCAGGAGTTGGAAGGATGAAACAGAAGAAAGCACAAATGTTTTAGGGATGAAAGGGCAGGGAAGGAATCACTGTACGCGCGGAAGGTTCTCTGGTTCCTCTTGAGGGTCCTCAAGAGCTGCGTCCAAATCTGCGTCCTATCTGCGCTGCGACGCCGACTGTCCCTTTCAACGGAATTCGGCGCTGGGGCGAGCTAGTCGGACTATCTCCGGAGGAGATGAAGTGTCCCCCAGCGTCCTGGAACAGTGAATCCCTCTCCCTGTAATGGCAGGAGGTGGCGTTGCTTGTTGTACATTGGGGTTTATCCTTCAAAGTACGCCTGAATCCTACCACACGGGGGCTGTGGTTCCCCAGTGCAACCTGTGTGGGGAAAAAGTGACATTCCTTTACCTTTTGATTGAGTGCAGTGCCCTTTGCCCTCATTGGGATCGTCTTTTGGCGATGTTGGACTTGCGTGGATGCGGCCCTGAGTTCGTTTTCAGGCGCCTCTTCTGTCGTGACGCCTTGTTCTCGATCCTAGAATGCAGCAATCCTCCGCTGCTTTCTAGGGATCGTGACGGCTTGCAACGCCACCAGAAGAAGACCTCAGATAACCGGCAACGCCTTACATTGGACAGTGTGTAATCAGTTTTTTTTTGAGGGAGCCTTCTGTTGATTGATGAATATGCGCGCTACGGTTATTCTTCAGAAATATTGACTTTTGTAAGAGATTTCTTCATGAGGAACCCATATCTCTGCGGAGGTGGTTCCTTACGTCTCCTGTTCCCACCAAGATTCGGTCACTTTACAATAGGCATCCTTTGGGTGAAGACTATCGTAGACGCGTTGGCAAAGTAGTGATATCTTTCCCGAAAAAGGGTTGGATTTTTTATTATTCTATCACCACTAGAATTCTCAGAGAAGCCATTTTGAAAAATTGCTAATTGCACAAGAAAAATTAGATTGTGTTTCTTGCAAACGAATATTTTGAAGGCTGTGATTTTGTTTGTGTTTTCTTGGTAAAATGATGAAGTCTTCGTTTAATCGTCACATTGCACGACGAATAATGACTCTTTTATTCATCAGCACGGTACAAGCTGCAAGTAGATATGAATCTTAGCAGTATGTTTATTTTCAGTTTATTTCTTCATTTCAAGCCAAAAAACATTAAAGCCTGTTTTCGCTACTCATGACGAGGCTTTTTTTGGAGCTGACTAGCTTTCAGAAAATCCAAAAGACAAATGGAATCTTTTTCAAAGGTGCAATTCACACTGAATGGCGTTTTAAGTACGATGACCACTTTTCCACTCACTTCCTCGCTGAAAGATTGTGTTTAAGAAAAACGAATATTGAGATTGCAAAGTAATTGCGCATTTTCAATGTTGCTTACATTTCTGAAGGCTCATTGGATCATTTTTGTGGTAAAGTTGTCGAGACCCTCCCATAGGTGTGCGCATTTTGAACGAAAAGCACAAGGGTTTTGACCAGAAAACTAAAAATTTCGGGACACTAAGAAAAATAGCGCTGGGAAATTAAGAGTTCTTAGAAGGTTCGATTGGTTTTTGAGTTTTGATGTTGCATTTTGCAACTACGAGCTGACGTCGGAACCGAGCATATTGCTTTCATGCCTTATCAATTTGCGGCAGATGCTTGCATCCCGGCTGGCGATTATGTCGTCAAGGAAGCAGAGGAAAAAGCGGAAGTTTAAATAATAAAAGCATGTCCAAATCAAAAGAACACACGGATGCGTTATTCATGCGAAAGGGAAGCCTAGATGGAATGCTTAATTAGGTAGTTGTCTTACTTGATATTAGGTTTAACTTGGCAATGACATGGTCCTCTTATGAAGTTAGCATAGACTGATACATTCAACGGAACTCCGAAAAAAGACTAAGAAAAACGATTTAATCTATCTGAATGTTCACTGCCTCCTTACCGTCACCAACACTGAACAAGATTGCCTATGAGGTGTAGGCAATGTATTTGTAGTCCATGCTACCTTGCACGGATTCCATGGTTCCTCAGGAGATGGTGTCAGAAGAATGAATGAACACTTCCCTGTGGAATCCTCAAACTTGATGTCGTTAATAGTTTGTCGGAACATAAAAGCATTCTCTTCAGCGTTGTTTATTTTAAGGCAGAGAACTGCCATCACCATCAGCAGGCACTGAAACGTGAAATTTGTCAAAACGAAAATTTTCTACTATGTTGTGCATGGCGGGCAGAGGTCCGGATAGGAGGCTGGGAAAGTCAATCACTATTCTCGCCTCGATCTCAAATGCACATGGAAACTCTCGAAAAAACGGAGTTGCGCTCCGAAATAGCAGAAAGCCCAATGGACAACGTGATTGCTTCAATACTTCCCGTATTTTAAATTACGCGTGTTGTATCTTCACCGTTTTTAGCATTTTCACATACAGTATGCAAGGATAAGTTTAATTTTTCAAGCCTCGAAGTTTTGTTGTTCCCTCGGAATAACCTTGACAGTAATACATGGAAAGCAAATATTCCCGTTGCTCCCATCTCCAGCTCTTGCATAAAGTCCGAGTGTGTTTTCGACGATGGTGATATAAGGTAAAACCTCGCACGCGGTCAACGTGTGCCTTACAGTAGCTCCCATTGATAAGAGGTGCAAAACTGCAGAATGAGGCGGCATTTTGCAATGCTTCTTTGCTTACAAATTCAGAAACACGAAAGTGCCATTCCCTCGCTAGCATAGGGAGGACGAATTTTCGTAAATCGCGAAAGAGAGCGTTTCGAATGAGCGTAGGTCCTGGCGTGCCTTTTTCAGGTTGCGATATGTCGGTTTGCATTCGGTGTTTCGCGAACGTTCATCATCAAAACTTTTTACCCGCCCAACAGTTTGTTTGCATAATCATAAGACATTTCCTTCATAGGAACTTCATTAACAATTGTGAATTTGAAAGAATCTAACCCCATACGCACATTTGGAAGCATCATTATGCCGAAATTCCTTTGCACTTCCTCTTTAAAGCAAAAAGAAGAACGCACTCGAATATTAGAAGAACTGAAGTTCCTTTCTTAGAATGTGGTGCGGAGTTGGTCAACTTATATTTGCTCGTGGGAGCACAACAGGCGAACCCCTTGCGTAAGTACCGCAATATGGTTGTTGTCAAAACACAAACACATCATCTCCATGCATGCTCGCAAATTTCTCAGAATTTCTTTTCTTCAGGATCGAAGAGAAAACTCAAGATTCCTCTTCATGAGCTGCGTACACCTCTCATGCTTGTAAGCGCTTATGCATGTGTGGTCCGCTGCATCATTTCTCCCTCATGTTCGCGGAGAGCAGCAGCCAATTCGAAGCTGCCGCGAAAGGTAAAATAACAAATTGGAGAACTCTTTTGGGAAAGAAAAGAAAGGTTTCACTGCTGAAATGGATGTTGCGAGCATCCTTCTGTGAGTTTTCTCCACTTTTCTTTATCTCAATTTCTTATGCTTACTTTATTGTGAACAGAGAGAGGCATGTCGGGGAAGCCGTAGACCACTACTCGTAATATTAAGATATGAAAACTTTGATTCCGGAAATACTGCGTACTAATGAAAAGTGAGTTCGCAGCAGGGTGAGGAAAAATAGGTTCAAAGGTGAAAACAAGCCTAGGTGTGATAAATAGGAGCTTCATGATATGGTATGTCGCTTAGCTATTTGCCCAAAAAGTTGAGTTAAGGATTATTATTGCGATGCTTCCATACCAAGAAAGTAGGAAATAGGCAAAACCATGGTGTCATTCCCCCACTTGAGCAGACGGAGAAGTATAAAGATGATACTGCGTTCAAAAGTATACTTGGTTGCCTGGAGGATAAGTGCAGGGGAAGAACGAGCTTATAATTGCGTTTATACAATCAACTGGTTTGGTTGTTTACTTCCCAGCTGCTTTAGCTGATGTTGGATAAAAATCGTTGAGAACAAAAATGGTAATAAGAAAGAAAATAAGATGAAAATTGTCTATGCCACATAGAGCGAAGAAGAACCACAAATAAACCTCTGAGAAAGATATTCGGAACTTGGTGAAATTCAACATTCTTGATAATGTAGCGAGTGATCCACCTGGATTCGGCGGTGTTGTCGACGGTAAGTGAAATGGTTTTCTCGTGTTTAACCGCAGAAAGGTTCTTCACCTTGTTCGCTCACTCGATCGTTTATGCAGAATCTCATTCAGCGCAGTGGAAAGCAATGTGGGAAAAGTCCCAAGCATGAAATATCCATACCAATATACAATTTTTCTTTACGACTCCCCAAACAAAGGAGAATCTTTGACTGAATAAACACGCTATTTAAAAGCTTCAGAGCGCTTTTATCCGGTAAAACAGCCAGTAAACATCAACTCGCAGGGAAAATAGCTCTAAACATGAAAAACAGGTGTGGCTCTGGATTCCCATGGGAAATTTCTCCGTATCTTGTCAAGCGTACCAAAGGTCCAAGCACAGATTGAAATTAGTTTTGTTTCATTCATAGTCAGAAGAGCGGAACAACAGATCTTTTTGATCGCTAGGGCTTGCACGTTTCTCTTTCTGCTTCCAAATCGCTAAACAAATGGAAAAAGGCTAATACAAGGGGAAGAAGATTTCATTTTAGTTTCCATAGAACGCATTCAGCCTTTCTTGAAAAAAGAATGATACACGGGGTTAATCGACATTTCCGGAATGCCGACTCTGAATTCTCTGTTTGCCGTTCTGATTTATGCAGCAATACTGGATCTCAATCAAGGCGAAAGACGGGTGTATTCTCTTGTTGCACAATTGATCATTTGACTGATGTCTTTTGGAGCAAGGATGTGTTTTGAAAAAATTGGATAATCGCCAATGTGAACCTGCAACGAATCGTCTCAGGAATTCTCGAAGCGTTAGAATGTTTTGCTCTGTTTACTGGTGCGCACTAGCTTCAATGTGCTTCAAGAAGAGAGCTTTGATGAAAAACGTGGACGGTGGGAGAAAATATACCAATGATACATGGAGCAACATGCGAGACAAACTTTCTGCCGTGGACATGGAAACCAAGCAGGAGGCTTTGATCTGTGTATCTCCTGACACCTATGAAAACAAGGCAAGTCGATCTCCCCCGTATACACGGCAGGTTTCTGGCTCAGGAGCAACACGTGTAGGCCACGTGAGCAGGAAAGTTGCTAGAAGCAAGTCTTAACGTTTCTGAATACGAATAGAACAAACCAGGTGTGTGCGAGATTACCTGGGTAGGGTTCATAATTTATGATTCTTCGCAACTGCGCGAGATTCCTCCTATGCAAACATGGATGCAATGAAATGGAAATCACGGTCTCTAGATGAACATGCATCTTAGTCATGGGATTCTTCAAGAGGATTTATGTGTGCAAGAAACACATTCAATAATGCATGTGCATGCAAGAATGAGCTTAGGAATATTTGGATAAGGATACATGAAACAACAATGATGCTAATAAACCAAAATAGTTACGCAATGGTGTGAAGGTCGAGTATTGTCCTGGAGCACCGGGCAAGCGGTGCGCTTTCTTGCTCCTGCATTCAGATGATAAAGTTTTAGAGTTCGCTGCATGCTTGGAGGCTGCTGCAAGTATGGCTTCGTATGGATACCTTCAATCAAAATGTCTTGTTTATCAAGATAGATGAAAATATAGCTTTTAGCAAAAGCTACGGCAGCGGGACATGGAGAGTACAGCGCTTAAACAGAAAAGAAATTTAGGAAGTACAGCAGCTTCATAACAGACCCTCTATCCTCAATAGAGGTAAGAACGTAAATTAGAAAGATTAGAGAAATTACAAAAGCGTTTCCTTCTCAGGTTACACGGCTGCAGTTGTGCTACAATCTATGTCCTCAGTTGAAGATATGTATGGAGAATCACGAAAAATCCAAGGTGGCTTTCCTAAACAAGGCATGAAAGTAACGGATTTGTGTGGTTTCATCGAATCTGCCCAAGTTGCAAAAGCAGCATCCTGTAATTGGGATTGGGATTCAGATTTTTGCTCAGGCAGCTTGTGCTCTACTCACTACTAAAGTTCAGGTTATTCGGCTTGAAGGAAGGAAACTATCCACCTGGCAGGCTTAGGGCAACACCGAAGATGAGGAAACCGACGCAAGAAAGATGCAGTAGATCTGTGCAAACTTTGAAAAGGATGAACTAAATGTGCTTATCTTATTCCAGCAGCTATCGCCTAGGCATCGGGAACAAAGCGCTTTCTCACTGTTCCTCCCGCTCTTTGGTGAGATAGAGCTTCTCTCACAGGTGTGTCACAGGAAGCTGGCATGCGCTCCTGCTCAATAGGAGTCCTCCTTTGGCGTAACTCGCGCCCAATGATTTCACTCGCGCCAATAGTACCATGGGGATGCCCAGACTCCAGGGAATCAGGCTGCTTCTCGGAATCCACAGTTGTGTTCTTGTCCGCATTGCTGCCGCCCGCGGACTTTCTTCTGCTATCACGAGAATGCGATGAGTGCTACTGCTTTACTAAACTGCGGTTTGTTGGGCGTCTCGGAGTTGCAGCACTTCAGAAGTGTTTTCCCTGTTCGTTACTTTTAGTAAAAACTCTTCAAAGAGCAGTAAGGAGCTGCGCTAATAATTATATCGACAAAATCTTGAGGAGAAATGGTTGCATGCATGAATATCTCAGAAAACTTTGTAAGATCGTCATCAAATTATTGCACTTTCCTAGACGCCGTTTTCGATCCGATGTTTTTCAGGTCCCGTGTCTTGGCAACACTGAATTCAGTTCTTCAAATCCCCACCAGCAATACGGCATGGTCTTCGACGAATTCTTAACTGCGCGAAGTACATTTCTCTTGTACTCCGATAAAAGTATCTCTTGGTATTCTGTTCTCTGCAGCACATTCTTTGTGAGAGACTGTCTGTTTCCGGCTATACATCTTCCGGGATACAAGCATTATGAAACTTAGGAGCAAATTGCTGGTAGATTGCAACCTGCAAGAGCTTGAGCGGATTCATGCTATCATGCGCGATGTCCTGGAATGATGATGTGCTTGCTGTTGCCTTGTAGATCTCTGTGATCAACCGTGCAATTTGTTAAAGAAAAACTATTCTTTTCAATGGAGTATGATACTTAGAAATTCCTGCGAAGATCGGACAATGAACGTTAATAATTAAAGGTGCAATACACTTTTAAAGATGCGACCACCTGCATACAGGATAACTCTCTTCCATGAAGCAACATTAGCAAACTCCTCAGCTGTAGAACGGGACCCAATAACCTATCAATGGTTGACGACTTCTCAGCCATTCACCGACCCAGTCAACAACCCAGATCTGCGTATTCTCAAATAACACGTAAACAATAACATGTTAACATGGTTAAACCATGTTAGCGTCCTCGTTTTAAACCCCTATCACAACATTACTTTTATTCCATAGTCCATCACAGTAACAAATAGACACTTGTCAATTCATAACCCTTTACAGCTTATTGCTGAAAAAGTAAAGCCCTATTTGATAGATTTCGTTGTTGATTACATTCGGTAACCGCATTACGCTAGGAATCAACCATACGTCAGCAAACATTACTCAGCTTTGCACATGTTTCGCCATTTCGCGGTCGCAAATAAGAATTACAGAAATACAACTGTTTTTTCTTTTTCCATCCAAGGATAACTTCAAACATGCCTTTGTCGAAAAATCTGCACCGAATGGATCCGAAAAGTATTTTCCTTATACAGCATTAACCGACTGAGTCATGAAGATTCATTTTGTGAATATGAATTCTGCATGGACCCTACAGTGAGGAAAGTACATACTTTAGTCACTATTCCGCTCAACTTCTCACTGATTTATCAATGTTATTCCCTATCACTATGAAATCATTTCATTACAAACATTCATCACCCCTAATACAATGAGCAACCCAAATGGAGAACATCTGCTTCCACCGTTCTAATGACTGCGCGTAAATTTTACTTTCGGTAGATCAAAAATGCTATAGTGACACTATAGGAACGGAAAATTTAATAACGAATGGATCCATTATTACAATTGTTCTTCTCGAAGTACGTTGCGATCACTCCCATCTCATGGAAACTTATAGGATGGTGCATCCTCACATTGAACATTTGACATTCCATCTATTTTTCTGGAAAGTTTTTATTGTTGTCACTCAATCGCAACGCTAATATACTCTTCTGAAGTACATCAAGCAGTCTTAACTTCAAAAATAACTTGCGTTGCTTCGAGAATCTCGTTTGATAACAGAAATCCTTCTTCCAGTTGCTGCTAGCATGTGGTAGTCTTCTTCTTCAAATCCCAGTTATCGATGTTTCGTAATAGGCCTAAAAATTTCGCTTCAAAAGAAACAGCTGAAACATTTAATAGATCCACTAATGAAATTTAGAATTATCAGGAAATCCACATTCGGCAACAGAAGGCTGTGAGCTTATCCTCATCCGCGGAAACAACCCCCAGAAGTCAGAACGTCAGTCTAAGTAGCCGATTAGATGAATTACAGCACGCTGCGAGGCAAATGGGCAAGCACTTGAGCGAAAGAGGAAAACGTGAGAAAGAATGTTGCGAATCCATCACGCTCCGACGTCGCGCTGCAGGGAAGGTCCAGGGACGATGGTGAGCAGGAGAGTGACTTCCCACACCTTCCATGCGACCCAGCTGATCAGTCGATTCCATGGAATAGGAAGAACAGCAACAGGAAGCACATCGTCCTGCTTGCGCTTCAAAAGATCGGGGTGCGTAAGTGGCCGTACCACTTTCCAAGGAATAATACCTGGATTCGAAAGTCACTGACACATCCGCGTGGACAATTCGAACGTCAGAAGACTGTGCAAAGACGACAAAAGACGAGACACGGCCTCTACGCTGCGTGACTTTCACCTGTTGCACCTGTAGGAGATCCATGTGATCACCACAAAAACGTCCAAAAGATTTCTCACCCGTTCAAGCCGGGTCGTTTATTTCATATAATATAAACAGTATCAATCACAATTATATAAAATGAACCAGTTGGAAACCTGGTTCCCATCCGAAGACTAAACAAGGATCAAGAGAAGATTGCTAGCACGCAGGCCTAAATAACAGTCTTGCGAACGGGGTGTGGGGACGGGAAACACAAACAAACAAAAACAAAAGAAAAACAATTAATGGGGATGCCGGGACAAGAGTCTTTGGGATCGCCGTGGTGGGCACCGGGATAGAAGAAACGGCACCGGGAATACAGCAGAGCCAAAAAGGATGGGGTATGTGTGGGCTACAGGACGCAGTGGTCAGCAGATTACGTTGTTCTCAAAACTGTGTAAACCAACAATGGATGCCAGCGCCAGGTCGAGCTCACTCAGGGTGTCGTCTGGGTCTCCCCTGTTACCGTCGTCGTGCAGCCCGTTGACATTTTAACGCGACGCGCGAATCCGATGGCCACTGGCAAGCCCAAGTATATATCGTGGGAAGATGGTGATGAGGCGTCCGTCACCTGCTGGGGCGGGACACAAGGTGGAGGGGGAGAATCACGTGCTGAAGGCACCTTGTCTCCCTCCTCCATGGGTAGTGGCGCGTCGAGCGGATCTCCCGCACGTGAGGTCGCGCTTACCTGTTGGTCCTCCTCCATGAGGGCGCGCTGTTGATGATCGGTGGCAGCAGGGAGGACTTCACCACCCTGCTTTCCCTCCTCCATTTGGGTGGCCGACTCGACAGCTTCCGAGAGTGTGAGTTCCCCCTCCGGGATTCCGACGCCGGTGACGGCTTCTGTCTCCTCCTCCTTGCTGGTGGAGGGGAGGCGCCTCCTGGGCTTTTCGGACTTGCGTCTTGACTTCCTGGGGGGTGCCAACCCGAAGGAGGTTCAGCATCCTTTCTCCAGGTCTGACTCACCTGTAGGGGCCTTTTTTGCCGGAGTCGGCCTTCTCACGCCCTTGCTTCAGGGGTTCTCACGCTCGGCCAGCGTTGCCGCGAGCTTCTCCGCCGCCTTCGCCAACTCGGTGTCCTCGCAGTCGGTTCGAGCGTCGCGCGGTTCACCCCCTGTGTACACAGAGGTTTCGCCGTCGCGAACCTCGAGCGCATCGGAAATGGCGAGGGGAAGTTCGTCGAACCGGGTGGCAACCTCGGGAACGCTGACGCGCCCTAATGTTACCGCGCACTCGCGAAGGGATTTTCACCCGGGTGAGCCGGGGCTTTTATTATTAAGATTTTTCAAAATACACACAAAAAGAAATTTCATAATAAAGTCATGATTTGTTTTTTTTTGTTGTTGTTGTTCTTGTTCTTGTTTTTCAGTCGGGACATATGGACCGAATGTCTTCAGGCACTTGTCCTTACCGACTTGAAGGCCGATAAGGTCCTCTACACTGGCGAAGGGGCGGGGAAAACCAAAAATAAACAAAAAAAAGAAAACGCCTGGGGGGACAATGCTCTTCGGGAGGGAGAGGGAAGGGAAGGAATCACGGTACGCCGTGAGGAGGCCTCTGCATCCCATCACGAATGCGGATGAGTGTCTGTAAGTGTTTTCCAAGTCGGCGCCAACGGCAGGCCTTCTCCAAGGAGATAATTGCCCAGTGGATGGCATTCCGACTGGCATGTCCTCTCCTTGACGCGGTCCACTTGTCCAGTATTCCGCGTATGCAACAGAGCACTGCTACACACCCGGAAGCTGGCAAGGCGTCCTACATCAGAAGTCGAAAAATGTTCTTCGGGTCGCCCAGCGGTATGTTGAAGCTCGACAGGAGTCTGTCTTACATATCGCGAAGGGCAACCGAGTCAATGATCTAGTGAGGAAAGGTTTCTCTTTCCCCACAGTCTGGACAATTAGCATCAACACTCCCCTGTGTCCAGTGAGACAAGCGCGCTCTGCTTAACAGTCCCCAATGAAGCAGAAGCAACGCCGTCTCCTGCCACTGCAGGGGAAGGGTGCCGTTATCCCACGACTCCGGGGGCCACTTCACCTCCTCCAGAGGTACTTCGAGCAGCGCGCCCCAGCGTGAAAGTCCATTCGGCATGACACTCGGGGTACAAGCTTCCGCTAGTTTCCGAGACGTCCACGCCTTCAATAATTTTCTCCTGCCTCCGATGAGGCAGGACACTTCCCAAGATGCCCCCTGCTGGCTGTCCCGAACTTCCCTGAGGGAGGGCAGCACTAAGGCAAGGGGGAGAAAGGAGGCCCACAGACGCTTCCGTGGGTTGCTGACGATTTGCTGCAGTGGCTGACCAGCGTACCTGCCTCTACGAAGGCAGGAGAAGTCCTCATCGCTGGAGCCGTTGATTATGGCCCATGCGGAAACGAAATCCTGGAGCCTGGTGGTCCAGTCCGCAGGGATGCAGGAAATCCACGGATTGTCTCTCAACAGGGCAATAAAGTCCCGCAGCTGAAAACCACAGTGGTTAAGGCTGCGGTCGTTGGCTACTTGGATTGAGGTCAATCCATGGCAGCCGGATGCCCTGTGAGCCAGGAGTCTCGAGGATGCACACCAGGATGCGGTCCAGTACTTTGCAACAAGGGCGAGTTTACGGAATTAGAGCTGTCGCTACATGGGCTCCAGCGTCAGGAGACCAAGTCCACCGTCCCTGCGTGGAGCCCACAAGTCTTTAAGACGGACGCGGGGCCTCCGATTGCCCCAGGGGGCTTTTCTAATGAGACCCCTTGTCCTTTGATGACTTTATGGAGTTATGGGGCATACAAAAAGTAGGATACAAAGGAGGAAGGCCGCAAAAGCGTTCCACATTGCGTTTCGTTCCTGCAAGTAACACTTGCCGTCCCGGAACGGGCCTATCGCCAACTCCACCTCTTGGAGACGGGCGGACCAGGCTTCTGCTTCGCAGAACTCCCCCAACGGAACGCCCAGGTACTTCAAGTATTCGCCCGTGTGGATCCCCAAACGGATCCGGTCCGACCCATTAGCCCTCGACGAGTCCGGAGAAATGATTGACGACTTCGCCCTGTTTTCATCGAAGCCTGTCCCACGGTTCAGCAACTCGAAGAAATCTTCGAGAGCCGATGCCGAAGTGGACCCAATAAGCAGAAGCAGAAGGTCGTCGGCATAGGCCGACACGGCAGGCGTGCCGAAACATGAGCTCGGCAGAGTTGCCAAAGTCTCCCTGTATGCTCTCAGCACCAACTCAAAGTAGATGCTGCAGAGCAGGGGGTTCAGGCTGTCACCCTGCCGGATGCCGCGACGAACCGGCACGCCGCACACGTGCCGTTCGCTGAATCTGATGTTAATTAGCGCGGAGCGCCAGCAAGAGCGCAGGTACGCCAGGAAGACGGTCGGAAATCCCAAGCGTTCCAGGAGCTCCAGGAGGAGCTCCTGGTCGACTCAATCGAAAGCTTTAAGTCGCTTAGAGCAGACGTGTATCCTAGGTGCTCCTCGTGCCGGCAACCGTCCCTAGGTGTTGGCTTCGTGTTTGGTGGTGGTCGATCAGGAAGCAATGCCTGACACGACCACCAGTGCGTGTCAGACGGCGGTGGCAACGTCGCCTCCTGAAGTAATGGAGCGCCAGGTGGCGGCGGCAACGTCGCCTCTAGAAAAGTTGGAATGCCAGGAAGCGGCGGCAACGTCGCCTTCAGTGGCGAAGGAGGTGGAGGCGACCGCCCCCACAAAACCGGTCCACGCTGCAGCTCGGGCATGAAGCGCCGTCGTGTCGGCGCCATCGCCTGCAGCCGCGGCTAAATTATCTGCCTATGTAGAAGAGGGGTATATCCCATCGCTATTCTACAAGGTAGTGTATTTGTATCCCTCTGAGAGCGCGCGCGCCTTTTCGAAGGGGATGCGCGCACTCGATATTAAAGAGGAGGGGCTCTGCGCTATGACCATTCGTAGCGGGGGGCAGTACGTAGAGGTGATCTGCAAACACGCAGATCTGGCCCAACATCTGCTCAAAACTCACGTGGTGATTGGGACACGCAGGCTCCTTCTTAGTATGGCGGATCAAATTATGGTGGTCCACCTTTTAGGAGTTACCGCGCGGATGCGAAAAGAAATATTAGACGCCGCGTTAAGAAAAGAAGGCACGGTCCATGCAGTATGGACCAAGCTTAGTACTTTTGGAGACGATACCACAGTTCAGTGCGACCTCACAGGTACCCGTGTAACCGTTTGGGAGAGCTCTACCCTTCCCCAGAAACTGGTAATCGGCGGAGAAAGGGTCGATCTCTGGTACGTGGGGAAGCCCAAATATTGTGGGTTCCGCAACACGTCGGGACACCTCAAAAGGAGGTGCCCCAACGTACAGTGCCTGGTATGCGGGACAATGGGACACACGAAGGAAGTATGTCCACAATCCGCTGTGCGCGTGGTTTCCGCAAGGAACCTAAAAAAACGCGCGCGGCTGCTACAGAAAAAACTGGCGGCGAAGGCTGCCGCTCAAGCTGTGCCACCCACTCCCGTGGTCCAGGCCTCAGCCGACACCCCGGCAACGAATGCCGAAAAAATCGACAACAGCGGTCAGGTGTCGGAATGGCAAGAAGCCACAGCGAAAAAAAAAAAGTGGAAGAAAGAACGACGAATTGAAAAAAGCTCGCCTACCAAAATAAAAAGCAGCAGGTTAGCGAGAATTTAAAACAATGCAGCGTCATCGGGGAAGGCGTTTACGCCGAACGCCGCAAGGTAGAAATCGCTTCTACCGACGAGCAACCCACTGTTGAAAATGTCAACAGCGTGGGGAGCGAACCGGCGGAAGCGTCCGCCATCTAGACCGTGATCGATGACGCCGCCTACGAGCGTGCAGCGGAGGAGCTGGCTGCATCGTTGCAGCCAGACCTC
>JAYWIR010000149.1:0-63180 GCA_036172245.1 Raillietiella orientalis
CATCAGCGCAGAAAGCCTCAGTACCAGGGGGATGAGTTCCGCCGCGAAGCACTGGAAGAACTCCTCAGGCAGACCATTCTCACCGGGCGCCTTGCGCTTCTTGAAACCCGCTATGGCGGAAGAAACTTCTTCCGCCGTGAAGGGCAAGTCAAGAGTGGCGCTTTCCTCCTCGTCGACCGCAATGGAATCCGCCGGCAGAAGCAGCTCCGAGAGAATGCGTTCCGTCGACTCCCTAGCATACAACAAGAATTAGAAGCGCCTTCGGAGGCAACGCACGGCGGACGCAATTGTTGTCCGCTCCTTCAATAGGGAGTTTTTATATTCTGGTGTTCCGTGTGTGTTTCGCGGCCGTTGAAAGGCAGAAATGCCTGTGAACGCCGCAGTTTCAGGTGAGAGAGGCGGGAAGACCGCGTCTCCCAAGCCAAAGGAGGTGGGATCATGCCCCACCACTTCTTCTGAACCCGCCACTACGGCGAGGGCCTGGAGCGCGGTGGCAGCGGCGGAAACGCCCGATGTCGCCGCCAAAATCCAATCCTACATCCAGGAGGGCTACAATCCGGCCCTCCTGTACAAGGTAGGCAATTTATATTCCCCGTTAAGGGCGCGAAAGTGCGGCAATGCCATCAAAAAGATGGGCATTGCCGACCATGAAATTCTTTGCCTCTCTATACGGAGCGGAGGGCAGTTGGCGGAGCTCATCTGCAAGGATGCAGCTCTTACCCACAAGATGCTCTGCACGCCCGTACAATTTGAGGGCAGGAATTTACTCCCACACACGGTGGACCACTCCATTGTGGTCCACCTAACAGGGACAACAGTGCGGATGGATGAGAACGCCATCCGCGCTGAACTGGAAAAATACGCAAGTGTTTCCGCGATGTGGAGAAAGCCAAACACCTTCGGAGTGAACGGTGCATTTAGTGGGCGAGTAGGCGCGCGCGTGACGCTTCGAGGAATCGTACAGCTTCCCCACAAGCTCCAAATTGGCGACGAGTTCGTCGACATTTGGTTTGTGGGGAAACCTAAATTTTGTGGAAACTGTAAGTCGTTCGGGCATTTGAAAAAGCGGTGCCCGGACGCGGTTTGCCCAACGTGCGGCGCGAAGGGCCACACCAAAGTGGTGTGCCCGATGAACGTCGCTCCAACGCCGGAACTTCCGCAAAAGAAGGAAGGGAAGGCAAAAATAGTGATAAACCCCACAAAAGGGGATCAGCCGTCGGCTCCGACAAAAGTCGCGCAGCAGGAAAGGGACTCGGTACAGGAGCTCCCGGAAAAGACTGCCGACGAGGAAGGCTGGCAGCTGGTCACCCGTAAAGTAAAAATCGTTAAAAAAACCGCGCCCGCACCGGCGAAAGTGGTGAAGGGCAAGGGGAAGGTCGGGCCACGTCCAACAATCAAAGCGTGCAGCGTGGCCAT
Organism: Raillietiella orientalis; assembly: GCA_036172245.1. NCBI lineage: Eukaryota > Metazoa > Arthropoda > Ichthyostraca > Raillietiellida > Raillietiellidae > Raillietiella > Raillietiella orientalis. Next base: position 1,417 of record JAYWIR010000149.1, read on the forward strand.
CAAACGCGTGCCGGTGATCGATACTCGCTCCGCTGACGGATCCATGCGACGTGACGTCACGCCAGCTGTTCAAGCCGCCGCCGCGCAGGGTGGACGTGCTTTTGTGGTGCTCCGCGTTTTTCTCGCGAGTGTTTTCGGTGTTTTCAGCTGTGAGCGGTTGTTCCTGGGCAGAGATGCCCGAGGACGCCGCAAAGACGGCGGAGGGGGGCGAGCGAGCCTCGTCCCCCCAGCCCATGGATGTGGGGGCCATCTCCCCCACGGAATCGTCCCCCGCCCCGGCGAGGGATTGGAGCGCGGTGGTGGCGGCGCCTGCGCCGCCCCCCGCAGAGGAACAGCGGGCCTATATGGCCGACGGCTACAACCCGGCCCTACTTTACAAGGTAGGTGGCCTGTACTCCCCCGCGGTTTTGCGGTCGTTCGCCGCGGAGTTTAAAAAGTTGAAAGTCCCGGAGGACGAAGTCCTCGGGCTTTCGGTTAGGAGTGGCGGGCAGCTGGTTGAGCTGAACTGCAAATCTGCAGGGATGGCTCAGCAGCTGCTCCGCCTGCCTGTGACCGTGAACGGGAGAAGGATCTTCCCGTTCACGGCGGACAACTCCCTCGTGGTGCATTTGACCGGCATAACGATGCGCATGGCAAAGAGCGCCGTGCGAGAATCGTTAGAGAAGTTCGGGACCGTTCACGCGTTGTGGGCAAAACCCAATGTCCTGGGTTACACCAGGGCATTTAGTGGTTACGCCGCTGCGCGTGTGACGGTACGTGCCGAGGGTGGGCTACCCCACAGACTGCAGGTCGGGGAGGAGGAGATCGACCTGTGGAATGTGGGGAAACCCGTATACTGCGGCTTTTGCCAGGTGTCGGGGCATTTAAAAAAGAAATGCCCCAACATCGTGTGCTTGGGCTGTGGGGAGAAGGGGCACATCAGGCGGATGTGCCCCAACCGAAAAAGGTCCGTTCCGTCAGGCGCGAGGAAGGAAGAGACGCCGAAGGAAAAGGACCGAAGCCAACAACTGGCAGAATCCCGCCCTGCCGACCAACCCGCTACTCAGGCATCCACCAGCGAACAACCAGCTGGAGAAAGCGCCGAGAACGAGGACGGTTGGCAAAAGGTAGAAAGGAAGAAGCCCCAGAAGAAGGAGGCAAAAAAGATAAACAAGGCGGCGCCGAAAAAGCAGAAACCGGTCGTCCGCGCTTGTACGGTGAAGATAGAACGCGTCTCGATCGCCAGAGCCGTAAAGAAAGTAACGGTAAAGGCGATCGATACCGTCGATCCTGAGCCGGTCGTGCCCGCAGTGACGTCACCATCAGCTGACGACAATGCCGTTCCGGCATTGCCAGCGAAGGACGTCTGCGCGCCGATCGATGAAGCCGCCCCTGTCGCGCCTGCGCAAAGCGTCGGTGCGGAAAGCGAGGAGGCGGCGCGCATACCGGACGCGACCTTCGCGCAGGCCGCGGAAGAGCTGGCAGCCATGTTACGGCAGCCTGCCAAGGCCGAGAAGAAGGCCTTGAGACGACCGGCAAAGGTGAAGGGCCCGGAAAATTCCGAGTCCGAAACCGAAGCCGGTTGTTCTACTTCCGCAGCCGTGCCGAAGAGGAAGGCTGGCAAGAAGACCGGTTGCCCGAGACGGGTCGCCCCTCCGCAGGTGGAGGAGGCCATGTCCTCGGGCACGGAGGAGGAGGCAATGTGCGTCGCGCCACGCGACCCCTCCCCGATCCGTGTCTCGGAAGCCAGCCCCATGGAAGTCGCTGTGGACGACGTGCTCCCGTGTGAGCAGCTGACCGTCGTCACGGCCGCCAACAAGCCGCCTCCCGCAAGGGAGGAGGCCGCCTCCACCCCACAATAAACGCATCAGTGCGTGGGCTCGCCTCCTGCCGCCGCTTGCGCATCACCTGTTGGAATGTCAACGGGTTGCGCGACGGCGGAAAGAGGCGAGATGTAGCCGCCATACTGCGAGACTTCGACCTGGTGCTCCTGCAAGAGACGCACGTTCTCCGACCGGGAGATGTCCAGGAAATCGAAAGAATCGCGGGAGGGCGGCTACTGTGGAGGAACGGAACGGACAACTCCTGCGGAGTGGCCTTTCTGCTAACGCCAACCGTCGACAACTCACTGCGCAGTGCACGGTTCGACGGGGATGGTCGAGTTGGGCAGCTTGTGTTCAAGTGGTCCGACTCGATCGACCTCGTGGTCACGAACCTGAACGCTCCGGTGAGCAGCCACAGGGCCGAGGAACGCACTGCGTTCTTCGAAACCTTGCGGCGAGACTGGTTGGCCGAAGCAGGCGTGCGAAGGGCGCACCTCATTGCGGGCGATTTCAATCTCCGCCTGCTGGCAGGTGCGCCCAGCGGACGAGCACAGCTGTTCAACGAGTTGTGCGCAGCCATGCATGCGCGCAACTGGTTGGCCGGCGATGCCGGGAGAGATCGGAACATCGACCACATGTTCCTCGACAACCACCTGTGCACGCGGGTGGGAACTCGAGGAACGCTCCCGGCAGAGCTGTCCGACCATCCACGGCTCGTGCTCGAGTTACATCCGCGCAATAAGGGCCCTCCCCTGAAAACATGGCGCCTGCCAGGGAATTGGTTGCGCCTCGCAGGGGCGGCGGAACATCTACGCTGTTTCCTGCGAGGATTCCAGCTTCAGACGCTCGCGGACTGGGACGAAATGAAGTGCTCAGTCCGTGAGTTTTGCGACCAGTTTCCCCTGGAACGTCTTCCGCCGGGCTTCGGTGAGGGTGTCCGGAACGAGCGGGCGTACCTACAGGCGCGCCGTTATTCCCGGCGTCCCGACGTCCGTCGCCTGGCTGAATTCAAGGCTGAGACGGAGAGGCAGGCCTGGCAGTCAGGCTCGGCCTGCCTGCTGGATCATCAGGGCCAAGAACGCTCCAGCCCAGCCCAGGTAAGCCGCATCGTGCGGGGGTTTTATTCCTCCTTGTACGCGCCACTAACACCTGAGCGCCATTTCGCGCAGCGCCTGCTGCCGGATGGCGCTCCCGCGCTCAAGGAGGAGGACCGTTCCAGATTGGCGGAACCGTTCACGATGGCGGAGATCATCTCCGCCATCAACAGGCTCAAGAGAAGGAAGGCACCAGGGGAGGACGGCCTGCCCGCGGAGTTTTACCATCGCTTCGCGCCAGAGCTGGCCCCCCTGGTGCTCTGGTTAAGTGCGCTGATCCGCGAACACGGCGAAGTTCCCGCCTCGTTCCGGTCAGCTAAAGTACGTCTCCTGCCGAAGTCAGGAGACTTACGCAACATTGGCAACTGGCGTCCCATCACAGTAGTGAATGCGGACGCAAAGTTGTATGCGAAGTTGTGGGCTGAGCGTTTGGGGCGGGTGGCCGCTTCCGTGGTGAGTCCCGAGCAGACCTATGCTGTTCCCGGACGAACCATGGAGGCCAACCTGCTCCTCGCCAGCTCAAGGTGGCAGTTGCGACAACGCGTTGCACAGGACGGTCAAGGGAGCCTCGCGCCCCCCTCTGACCAAGAAGATCGGGCAGAGGGTGGGATGGACTCGGCGGGAGCCTTTGACGTCGCGGTCGATTTGCACAAAGCATTCGACTGCGTCGACCAGGATCTCCTTCTGGAGCTCCTGGAACGCATGGGTTTCCCTGCCGTGCTCCAGTCCTACCTGCGCTGCTGCTGGCGCAACGCGTCAATAAATATTGGTTTTAGCGGCCGGCACGTGTACGGTGTGCCAGTGCGCCGCGGCATCCGGCAGGGTGACAGCCTGAGCCCCTTGCTCTTCAGCATCTACTTCGAGTTGGTGCTGAGGGCATACAGGGTAACTCTGGCAGCCCTGCCGAGCTCGTGTGCCGGCACGCCTGCCGTGTCGGCCTATGCAGACGATCTTCTGCTGCTGCTTCCCGGGTCCACCCCGGCGAGTGCACTCGAGGACTTCTTCGAGTTGCTGCGCCGCGGGACGGGCCTGGAGGTGAACAGGGCGAAGTCGTCCATGGTCTTCGTCGGTTCGGCGTGGGCTGGACGGTCGGACTGTATCCGCTTGGGGATCCCCACGGGCAGGTGCTTCAAGTACCTCGGTGTACCGTTGGGGGACTTCTGCGCAGCAGAAGCCTGGTCCGACCGTCTCCAAAAGGCAGCGTTGGCGATCGGTCCGTTCCAAGAAGGCAAGTTCTACTTGCAGGAACGGGCCGCGGTGTGGAACGCGTTTGCGGCTATCCTCCTTCGCCCCCTACTTTTTGTTTGCCGCGCCCCTTATTTTATTCGGAAACGAGCAGCGGGCCTCCTGAGGACAGTACTTTGGGGCAAAGGGAGGTCCCGTGTGAGGTTCAAAGACTTGTGCGCTCCACGTAAGGACGGTGAACTTGGCGTACTTACGCTGGAGCGCATGGAACTGCAACTTAGATTCAGGACTCTCGCCCTTGCGGCCGAATTGTGAGACACGCCTTGGTGCGTTCCAGCACGCCTCCTGGCCCAACGAGCCTGCGGAATCGGCGGACTTTTGTCGTTTCTGTCTGCGCGCGTCTGCAGAAGACCATACTGTGGCTCTATGCTGCGACGCATCTTTGTTGCGGTTCGGGAGAACGCCTGGATCTCCTGCCTCCCAGGGAACTACTCCGCCTGGTTGCACGAGTCAGTCTCCACCTGGGTAAAGATCCACGTTCCGGCGGGCACAAGGAACACTTGTATGAAAAGGCACGCCCGCTGGACGCTGCAGGAGATCGTGCAGTCCCACGACAGGCTTCTGTGGGCCTTGATAACCCCCCTCGCCCCAGTGCTGCCCTTCCTTGTGAATGCCAGGGACAGTAGCGAACAGGGGAAATGGACCGTGTCCTGCACTATAGGCGGCAGGACACAATCGATAAAGGCGTGGACATCTCGGCAGCTAGCTGACGCTGCGACGCCGAGTGTTTCGCTCAACGGAATTCGACGCTGGGGCGAGCTACTCGGACTATCTCCGAAAGAGATAAAGTGGCCCACAGCGTCCTGGAACAGTGCATCCCTCCCCCTGAAATGGCAGGATGTGGCGTTTCTTGTGGTTCTCAGGGGATTTTCATTCATAGCACGCCTGCACCACAAAACCCGGGGGTCTGTGGATCCTAATTGTGACCGGACTGGGGAAAAAGAAACATTCCCCACCTTCTCCTTGAGTGTAGCGCCCTCCGCCCTTTGTGTGATCGTCTCGCGGCGATCCTGTACTTGCGCGGATGCGGCCCAAAGGACGTTTTAATGCGCCTCTTCTGTGGTGACGCCTTGTCCCTGTTGGCTAGTGTAGCAGTCCTCTGTTGCATCAGAGGAATAGTGGCGGCTTGGAACGCCACCAGAAGAAGGCGTCAGCCAACCGGCAACGCCTTACACTGGACTCGCCTTTTCGCGCGCAGTGTCTGCAAGTGGCGCCACTTGGGCGCTGAAAGGACTCAGATTGTGCGGATCCTGAATAGGATCTAGAGGACCTCTCCACGCGCACCGTGATCCCTTCCCCGCCCTCCCATCCCTACAACATTTGTTCCCCCCCCCACATTTGAACTTTTTGTTTCTTTTTGTTTTTCTTTATTTCCCATCCCCGCGCATCGGAAGGACCTCTCCGGCACGGAGCCGGTAACCAGCAAGCTGTTATGGAGTGGTGAACCTTCGGGTTCGCCACGCGACAATTTTTCTGTTAGTTTATTTCTATGAAATAAATTCCCCGGCACATCCGGGTGTGAACAACCCGCCGCCTGAGAGGGTGGACGTGCTTTTGTGGTGCTCCGCGTTTTTCTCGCGAGTGTTTTCGGTGTTTTCAGCTGTGAGCGGTTGTTCCTGGGCAGAGATGCCCGAGGACGCCGCAAAGACGGCGGAGGGGGGCGAGCGAGCCTCGTCCCCCCAGCCCATGGATGTGGGGGCCATCTCCCCCACGGAATCGTTCCCCGCCCCGGCGAGGGCTTGGAGCGCGGTGGTGGCGGCGCCTGCGCCGCCCCCCGCAGAGGAACAGCGGGCCTATATGGCCGACGGCTACAACCCGGCCCTACTGTACAAGGTAGGTGGCCTGTACTCCCCCGCGGTGTTACGATCGTTCGCCGCGGAGTTTAAAAAGTTGAAAGTCCCGGAGGACGAAGTCCTCGGGCTTTCGGTTAGGAGTGGCGGGCAGCTGGTTGAGCTGAACTGCAAATCTGCAGGGATGGCTCAGCAGCTGCTCCGCCTGCCTGTGACCGTGAACGGGAGAAGGATCTTCCCGTTCACGGCGGACAACTCCATCGTGGTGCATTTGACCGGCATAGCGATGCGCATGGCAAAGAGCGCCGTGCGAGAATTGTTAGAGAAGTTCAAGACCGTTCACGCGTTGTGGGCAAAACTCAATGTCCTGGGTTACACCAGGGCATTTAGTGGTTACGCCGCTGCGCGCGTGACGGTACGTGCCGAGGGTGGGCTACCCCACAGACTGCAGGTCGGGGAGGAGGAGATCGACCTGTGGTATGTGGGGAAACCCGTATACTGCGGCTTTTGCCAGGTGTCGGGGCACCTGAAGAAGAGATGCCCCAACATCGTGTGCTTGGGCTGCGGCGCAAAGGGGCACATCAGGCGGATGTGCCCCAACAGAAAAAGGTCAGTTCCTATAGGCGCGAGGAAAGCAGACACGCCGAAGGAACAGGACCGAAGCCACGAAATGGCAGAAACCCACCCTGCAGACCAACCCGCTGCTCAGCCATCCACCAGCGAACAACCAGCTGGAGAAAGCGCCGAGAACGAGGAAGGTTGGCAGAAGGTAGAAAGGAAGAAGCCCCAGAAGAAGGAGGCAAAAAAGATAAACAAGGCGGCGCCGAAAAAGCAGAAACCGGTCGTCCGCGCTTGTACGGTGAAGATCGAACGCGTCTCGATCGCCAGAGCCGTAAAGAAAGTAACGGTAAAGGCGATCGATACCGTCGATCCTGAGCCGGTCGTGCCTGCAGTGACGTCACCATCAGCTGACGACAATGCCGTTCCGGCATTGCCAGCGAAGGACGTCTGCGCGCCGATCGATGAAGCCGCCCCTGTCGCGCCTGCGCAAAGCGTCGGTGCGGAAAGCGAGGAGGCGGCGCGCATAACGGACGCGACCTTCGCGCAGGCCGCGGAAGAGCTGGCAGCCATGTTACGGCAGCCTGCCAAGGCCGAGAAGAAGGCCTTGAGACGACCGGCAACGGTGAAGGGCCCGGAAAATTCCGAGTCCGAAACCGAAGCCGGTTGTTCTACTTCCGCAGCCGTGCCGAAGAGGAAGGCTGGCAAGAAGACCGGTTGCCCGAGACAGGTCGCCCCTCCGCAGGTGGAGGAGGCCATGTCCTCGGGCACGGAGGAGGAGGCAATGTGCGTCGCGCCACGCGACCCCTTTCCGATCCGTGTCTCGGAAGCCAGCCCCATGGAAGTCGCTGTGGACGACGTGCTCCCGTGTGAGCAGCCGACCATCGTCACGGCCGCCAACAAGCCGCCTACCGCAAGGGAGGAGGCCGCCTCCACCCCACAATAAACGCATCAGTGCGTGGGCTCGCCTTCTGCCGCCGCTTGCGCATCATCTGTTGGAATGTCAACGGGTTGCGCGACGGCGGAAAGAGGCGAGATGTAGCCGCCATACTGCGAGACTTCGACCTGGTGCTCCTGCAAGAGACGCACGTTCTCCGACCGGGAGATGTCCAGGAAATCGAAAGAATCGCGGGAGGGCGGCTACTGTGGAGGAACGGAACGGACAACTCCTGCGGAGTGGCCTTTCTGCTAAAGCCAACCGTCGACACCTCACTGCGCAGTGCACGGTTCGACGGGGATGGTCGAGTTGGGCAGCTTGTGTTCAAGTGGTCCGACTCGATCGACCTCGTAGTCACGAACCTGTACGCTCCGGTGAGCAGCCACAGGGCCGAGGAACGCACTGCGTTCTTCGAAACCTTGCGGCAAAACTGGTTGGCCGAAGCAGGCGTGCAAAGGGCGCACCTCATTGCGGGCGATTTCAATCTCCGCCTGCTGGCTGGTGCGCCCAGCGGACGAGCACAGCTGGTCAACGAATTGTGCGCAGCCATGCATGCGCGCAACTTGTTGGCCGGCGATGCCGGGAGAGATCGGAACATCGACCACATGTTCCTCGACAACCACCTGTGCACGCGGGTGGGAAATCGAGGAACGCTCCCGGCAGAGCTGTCCGACCATCCACGGCTCGTGCTCGAGTTACATCCTCGCAATAAGGGCCCTCCCCTGAAAACATGGCGCCTGCCAGGGGATTGGTTGCGCCTCGCAGGAGCGGCGGAACATCTACGCTGTTTCCTGCGAGGATTCCAGCTTCACACGCTTGCGGACTGGGACGAAATGAAGTGCTCAGTCCGTGAGTTTTGCGACCAGTGTCCCCTGGAACGTCTTCCGCCGGGCTTCGGTGATGGTGTCAAGAACGAGAGGGCGTACCTCCAGGCGCGCCGTTATTCCCGGCGTCCCGACGTCCGTCGCCTGGCTGAATTCAAGGCTGAGGCGGAGAGGCAGGCCTGGCAGTCAGGCTCGGCCTGCCTGCTGGATCATCAGGGCCAAGAACGCTCCAGCCCAGCCCAGGTAAGCCGCATCGTGCGGCAGTTTTATTCCTCCTTGTACGCGCCACTGACACCTGAGCGCCATTTCGCGCAGCGCCTGCTGCCGGATGGCGCTCCCGCGCTCAAGGAGGAGGACCGTTCCAGATTGGCGGAACCGTTCACGATGGCGGAGATCATCTCCGCCATCAACAGGCTAAAGAGAAGGAAGGCACCAGGGGAGGACGGCCTGCCCGCGGAGTTTAACCATCGCTTCGCGCCAGAGCTGGCCCCCCTGGTGCTCAGGTTAAGTGCGCTGATCCGCGAACACGGCGAAGTTCCCGCCTCGTTCCGGTCAGCTAAAGTACGTCTCCTGCCGAAGTCAGGAGACTTACGCAACATTGGCAACTGGCGTCCCATCACAGTAGTGAATGCGGACACAAAGTTGTATGCCAAGTTGTGGGCTGAGCGTTTGGGGCGGGTGGCCGCTTCCGTGGTGAGTCCCGAGCAGACCTATGCTGTTCCCGGACGAACCATGGAGGCCAACCTGCTCCTCGCCAGCTCATGGTGGCAGTTGCGACAACGCGTTGCACAGGACGGTCAAGGGAGCCTCGCGCCCCCCTCTGATTAAGAAGATCGGGCAGAGGGTGGGATGGACTCGGCGGGAGCCTTTGCCGTCGCGGTCGATTTGCACAAAGCATTCGACTGCGTCGACCAGGATCTCCTTCTGGAGCTCCTGGAACGCATGGGTTTACCTGCCGTGCTCCAGTCCTACCTGCGCTGCTGCTGGCGCAACGCGTCAATAAATATTGGTTTTAGCGGCCGGCACGTGTACGGTGTGCCAGTGCGCCGCGGCATCCGGCAGGGTGACAGCCTGAGCCCCTTGCTCTTCAGCATCTACTTCGCATTGGTGCTGAGGGCATACAGGGTAACTCTGGCAACCCTGCCGAGCTCGTGTGCCGGCACGCCTGCCGTGTCGGCCGATGCAGACGATCTTCTGCTGCTGCTTCCCGGGTCCACCCCGGCGAGTGCACTCGAGGACTTCTTCGAGTTGCTGCGCCGCGGGACGGGCCTGGAGGTGAACAGGGCGAAGTCGTCCATGGTCTTCGTCGGTTCGGCGTGGGCTGGACGGTCGGACTGGATCCGCGTGGGGATCCCCACGGGCAGGTGCTTCAAGTACCTCGGTGTACCGTTGGGGGACTTCTGCGCAGCAGAAGCCTGGTCCGACCGTCTCCAAAAGGCAGCGTTGGCGATCGGTCCGTTCCAAGAAGGCAAGTTCTACTTGCAGGAACGGGCCGCGGTGTGGAACGCGTTTGCGGCTCCCCTCCTTCGCCCCCTACTTTTTGTTTGCCCCGCCCCTTATTTTATTCGAAAGCGAGCAGCGGGCCTCCTGAGGACAGTCCTTTGGGGCAAAGGGAGGTCCCGTGTGAGGCTCAAAGACTTGTGCGCTCCACGTAAGGACGGTGGACTTGGCTTACTTACGCTGGAGCGCATCGAAATACAACTTCGATTCAGGACTCTCGCCCTTGCGGCAGAATTGTGGGACACGCCTTGGTGCGTTCCAGCACGCCTCCTGTCCCAACGAGCCTGCGGAATCGGCGGACTTTTGTCGTTTCTGTCTGCGCGCGTCTGCAGAAGACCATACTGTGGCTCTATGCTGCGACGCATCTTTGTTGCGGTTCGGGAGAACGCCTGGATCTCCTGCCTCCCAGGGAACTACTCCGCCTGGTTGCACGAGTCAGTCTCCACCTGGGTAAAGATCCACGTTCCGGCGGGCCCAAGGAACACTTGTATGAAAAGGCACGCCCGCTGGACGCTGCAGGAGATCGTGCAGTCCCACGACAAGCTTCTGTGGGCCTTGATAACCCCCCTCGCCCCAGTGCTGCCCTTCCTTGTGAATGCCAGGGACAGTAGCGAGCAGGGGAAATGGACCGTGTCCTGCACTCTAGGCGGCAGGACACAATCGATAACTGCGTGGACATCTCGGCAGCTAGCTGACGCTGCGACGCCGAGTGTCCCGCCCAACGGAATTCGACGCTGGGGCGAGCTACTCGGACTATCTCCGGAGGAGATGAAGTGGCCCCCAGCGTCCTGGAACAGTGCATCCCTCCCCCTGAAATGGCAGGATGTGGCGTTGCTTGTGGTCCTCTGGGGACTTCCATTCAAAGCACGCCTTCATCACACAACCCGGGGGGCTTTGGATCCTTATTGTGACCGGTGCGGGGAAAAAGAGACCTTCCCCCACCTTCTCATCGAGTGCAGTGCCATCCGCCCTTTATGGGATCGTCTCGCGGCGATCCTGGACTTGCGCGGATTCGGCCCAAAGGACGTTTTCAGGCGCCTCTTCTGTAGTGACGCCTTCTCCCCGCCCGCTAGTGTAGCAGTCCTCTGCTGCATCAGAGGAATAGTGGCGGCTTGGAACGCCACCAGAAGAAGGCGTCAGCCAACCGGCAACGCCTTACACTGGACTCGCGTTTTCGCGCGAAGTGTCTGCAAGTGGCGCCACTTGGGCGCTGAAAGGACTCAGCTTGTGCGGATCCTGAATAGGATCTAGAGGACCTCTCCACGCGCACCGTGATCCCTTCCCCGCCCTCTCATCCCTACAACATTGGTTCCCCCCCCACATTTGAACTTTTTGTTTCTTTTTGTTTTTCTTTATTTCCCATCCCCGCGCATCGGAAGGACCTCTCCGGCACGGAGCCGGTAACCAGCAAGCTGTTATGGAGTGGTGAACCTTCGGGTTCGCCACGCGACAATTTTTCTGTTAGTTTATTTCTATGAAATAAATGCCCCGGCACATCCGGGTGTGAACAAGCCGCCGCCGCGCGAACGCCGACGCCGCGACAAAGTCGCGAGCCCAGCGTGAGCAGCGACGACCGGGACTTCAACAAGGCGGCGGAAGAGTTGGCAGCCATGCTCCAGCAGCCTCCCAAGGCCCAGAAGAAGGCCTTGAGGCGTCCGGCTGAGGCGAAAGGACCGGAGACTTCCGAGTCCGAAGCCGAAGCCGGCAAGGCTCCGGCTGTCGCTCTCCCGAAGCGCAAAGCGGGCCGCAAGGTAGGCAACCCGCGGCGCTCCGCACATCCACCGGCGGAGGAGGAAATGCGGTCGGACCACGACGACGGGGAGGCGATGTCCGCGAGGTCTCGCGACTCCTCGCCGGAGACGTCCCTGGCCAAGCAGGATCCTCCAACCACCACCACAACCACCGACGGACCGCCTCCTTGAGAGCAACAGCCCGTCGCAATGGATACACAACTCCCGCCTGCTGAACAGCAGGCGGAGGACGGTAAGCAAGCACAATAAACACACCAACGCGTGGACTCTCCTCCTGCCGGCGACTGCGCGTAATCTGTTGGAACGTCAACGGGTTGCGCGACGACGGCAAGAGGAGTAAAGTGGCCGCCAGCCTGCGGGACTTCGACCTGGCGCTTCTGCAGGAGACGCACGTTGTCCACGCAGGGGAGGCCCAGGAAATCGAACGGATCGCAGGCGGGCGGCTCGTATACCAAAACGGGAGAGACCACACCCGCGGTGTGGCTTTCATGCTGAAGCCAGCCGTCGTTAATGCGCTGCGCGACGTGCACTTCGACGGGGAAGGACAAATCGGGCAGCTTGTTGCCAAGTGGTCCGACGCGATCGACCTCGTCGTGACCAACGTGTACGCGCCCGGCACAAGCCACAGGCGCGGGGAATGCACTGCGTTCTTCGAAGGCCTGCGGCGAGATTGGCTGTCCGAAGCAGACATGCGAAATTCGCACCTCATTGCCGGGGACTTTAACGTCCGCCTGCTGGCAGGTGCGCCCGACATTCGCGCACAGCTGGTCAACGAGATGTGCGCTGCCATGCACGCGCGCAACTTGTTGGCCGGTGACGCCGGGACGGAGACGAGGATCGACCACATGTTCCTCGACAACCACCTGTGTTCGCGGGTGGGAAATCGAGGGGCGATGCCATCCGAACTTTCCGACCATCCCCGGCTGGCGCTAGAAATACACCCGCGCGGTAGAGGTCCACCCTCCACAGCGTGGAGTTTGCCAGGGGACTGGTTGCGCCTCGAAGGAACAGCGCAACATCTTCGCTCGTTCCTGCAAGGCTTCCATCTGCAGACGCTCGCGGACTGGGACGACTTGAAAAGCTCAGTCCGCGAGTTCCGCGACCAGTTTCCCCTGTACCTTCTCCCTCCAGGTTTCGGCGAAGGGCTGAGGAACGACCGGGCATACCACCACGCCCGTCTTTACTCTAGGACTCCCGACGATCGACGCCTGGCGGAGTATAAAGCTGGGGCTGAGCGACAGACCTGGCATTCCGGGTCGCCCAGCCTGCTGGACGCCCAAGGCCAAGAATGCTCAGCTCCGGCGAGAATAAACCGCATCCTGCGGGACTATTACTCCTCCTTGTACGCGCGTGGAACAACGGAGCGCGCCGTGGCGCAGCGCTTGCTGCCGCAAGGCGCCCCCGCGCTGCAGGAGGAGCAGGCACATGAACTCGCGGAGCCTTTCTCGATGGCGGAGACTGTCTCCGCCATCGGAAAGCACCGAAAGAGAAAAGCATCAGGGAAAGACGGTCTGCCAGCGAAGTTCTACCAAGGCTTCGTGGCGGAGCTGGCCCCCCTGGTGCATCGGCTATGCATGCTGATCCGAGAACAAAGGGACGTCCCCAAATCGTTCCGGTCAGCTAGAGTACGTCTCCTGCCGAAAGGAGGAGACAATCGCAACGTAGGCAACTGGCGTCTCATCACAGTAGTGAATGCGGATGCGAAGTTGCTTGCCAAGCTTTGCGCTGAGCGACTGAAACGGGTGGCGGAATCCGTGGTGAGTCCGGAGCAGACATACGCTGTTCCCGGACGAAGCATGGAGGCCAACCTGTTCCTTGCCAGTACATGGTGGCAGTTTCAACAAAGCGAAGACCAGGGAAATCAAGAGAATCCTGGATTCTCCTCTGACCAGGGAGGGGACGCCCTTCATGGAAGAGCCGCGCCCGGTGCCCTTGCGGTCGCAGTCGATCTGCGTAAAGCGTTCGATTGCGTCGACCAGGAACTGCTTCTGGAGCTCCTGGAACGCGTGGGATTCCCGGCCGTCTTCCGGGCTTACCTGCGCTCCTGCTGGCGCTTCGCTCTAATCAACATCTCTTTTAGCGGCCGGCACGTTTTCGGCGTGCCGGTTTGGCGTGGCATAAGGCAGGGTGACAGTCTGAGCCCCTTGCTCTTCAGCATCTACTTCGAGCTGGTGCTGAGGGCATACAGGGAGACTCTGGCAACCCTGCCAAGCTCGTGTGCCGGCACGCCTGCCGTGTCGGCCTACGCCGACGACCTTCTGCTCCTGCTCCCCGGGTCCACCCCGGCGTCGGCGCTCGAAGATTTCTTTGAGTTGCTGCGCCGCGGGACGGGCCTCGAGGTGAACAGAGAGAAATGTTCCATCGTTACAACATCACCACAACTATTCAACCATGCGGCGTGGGCCGCACGGCCGGACTGGATCCGCTTGGGGATCCCCACGGGCAGGTGCTTGAAGTACATTGGCGTTCCGTCGGGGGACTTCTGCGTTGCAGAAGCCTGTTCCGACCGTCTCCAAAAGGTGGAGTTGGCGATCGGCCCGTTCCGGAACAGCAAGTTTTACTTGCAGGAGCGGGCCGCGGTGTGGAACGCGTTCGCGGCCCCCGTCCTCCGCCCCTTACTTTTTGTTTGCCCCGCCCCTCCCATCATACAGAAACGGACCAAAGCCCTCTTGAGGACTGCACTTTGGGGCACAGCGAGGTCGCGAGTCCGATTGAAAGACTTGTGCGCTCCACGCAGGTATGGTGGCTTGGGCCTCCTTACGTTGGAGCGCATCCAACTTCAGACAAGAATTCGAAAGTTAGCCCTTGCGGCTAGCTTATGGATGACGCCATTGTGCGATCCGGCACGGCTCCTCTCCAGAAGAGCGACCGGCTGCGAAGGATTGTCCTCGATCCTCGTGGCCTACCAGCGCAGCCTCTCCAACTGTGGCCCCGATTTGCGCCAGATGGTCGCCCTGATGAGGGAGAATACCTGGATCTCCTGCATCCCCGCGAACTGCACTGCCTGGCTTCAGGAGTCAGCTTCCGCGTGGGCTAAGATCAACGGCACGAGCGAGGCGGAATACAACTGCCTACGACGAGGACCGTACGCTCGACAGCCGCTGCAGGATATTATCAACACGCCCCGGAAGTTTCTGTGGGCTTCTTTCAGCCCCCTTGCCCCGTTCTGTCCTCCCTGAAAAACAGTAGGAGCAGCAACGAGCTGGCATCGTGGGAAGTGTCCTGCCTCATCCGAGGCAGGAAAAAACCTTTAATGGCGTGGTCGACTCGTGAGCTCACTAACGCTGCCACTCCGAGCGTCCCGCCTCACGGACTTGCGCGCTGGGGAGAGCTGCTCGCAATACCTCCGGAGGAGTTGAAGTGGCCCCCAGCGTGTTGGGATTGCGCCACACTTCCGTTGAAGTGGCAGGAGACGGCGTTGCTATTTCTGCACTGGGGACTGTTAAGCAGAGCACGCCTGTCTCACTGGACACTGGGAAATGTGGATGCCCGTTGTGTCGAGTGCGGAGAAAGAGAAACCTTCCCGCATCTCACCCTCGAGTGTGTCGCTCTGGATGGACTCTGGATTCGAATCTCCCCAATCCTCCATCTTCCAGTAGGCGACCCTAAGGAAATTTACCGTCGCCTCTTTCTGCGTGACGGCCTGCGCCCCGCCGCGTCTGCTGCAGTCCTCTGCTGCGTGCGCGGCATTGTGCAAAGGTGGCACGCCAGAAGAAGAGGCCCAAGATGCAGGGACGCCATTCACTGGACGACGATCTCATTAGAGACGGCGACAAGGTGGCGTCTACCTTTCACAATAAAAACAGAAATTGACTGCATCCTGAACAGGATGCGGAGGACCGACCCAGGCGCTCAGTGATCCCTTCCCGCCCCCCCCCCTCTCCCCATACAACTGTTTCCCTCCCCGTTATCTCTCTTTTTGTTTGTTTTTGTACTAGTTTTCCCTTCCTATGCGCCTCGGGAATGGACCTAACCGGTCTATGCACCGGCAACAGACACGTCAACCAAGGTGGGAAAACCAAGTGTTTCCCACAATTAATTTTTGAAAGACTTTATTATGTAATTTTTGTAAAAAATTAGAATAATAAATGCCCCGGCATATCCGGGTGGCAAACTTCGGCTGCAGCCGAGCATTCCTGGCCAGCGTCATCGAGCAGACAAGCCGCTACAGACTGCCAAACCTGGCGCTCGTCCCTTGCCTTATACTCCGCCAGACGCCGGACGTCCGGGCATCGTGAAAAGGTATGCGCCTACAGATACGATCTGCTGTTCGCGACACCCTTCCCCAAGCCGCGGGGAAGCAGGTGCAAGGGGAACCGGCAGCAGAACTCGCGGACCGATCTTTTCAGATCGTCCCAGTCCTCGAGTTCACAGATGGCGAAGCCCCGGAGGTGTTGGCGGAGATGCTCCGCCGCCTCCGATTCGCAAAGCCAGTCGGCCGGCAACCTCCAGACATTCATAGGAGGCCCTTTGCCAGGCTGGAGGAGCTCGAACTCCAGTCTAGGAAGATCCGAAATCGCGGACAGCAGATGCCCTCTCCAACCTACTCGTGAGAGCAGGTGTTCATCGAGGAACGCATGGTCCGGCGATCTCTCCATCCCGGGCTCACCAGCAAGCAAGTTTTGCACGCGCACGGACGCGCATACCTCGCTCACCAGTTGCTTCTCCCTCAAGCGGCATCTCTCCTCTGTTAGCAGGTGGACGTTGAAGTCGGCTAGCAAGGAGGTGCGTCACGTTGGGGCCGGAGTCAGCGAGCCAGCGGCTGCGCAGGCCAACCAGGAATGCAAGTCGCTGGGCGTAATGCCGGCCGCCGCTC
The DNA here is from genome assembly GCA_036172245.1 of Raillietiella orientalis. NCBI lineage: Eukaryota > Metazoa > Arthropoda > Ichthyostraca > Raillietiellida > Raillietiellidae > Raillietiella > Raillietiella orientalis. The sequence continues at coordinate 17,734 of JAYWIR010000149.1, forward strand.
GGCGCGTAGATGTTCGTAACGACCAGGTCGATCGATTCGGACCACTTGACAAGTTGGCCAACACGACCTTCTCCGTCGAAACAAACGTTCCGCACCGCCTCCGCCACCCTGCCTCGGACGAGGAACGCGACTCCGCACGTGTGCGCGGAGCCTTGCCGCCAGTGTAGCGTCCCGCCCGCGCGCTCTTCCAGATCCTATGCCTGCCGTTCGGAGATGCTATGTATCTCCGGCAGCAGCAACAGATCGAACGCGCGCAAAGCGTTGGCTACCATCCGCCTTTTGTCTGCATCACGTAGCCCGTTGACATTCCAACAGGCCACGCTGACGCGACGAGCGGACGCGAGTCCACGCATCACTGCTGCGGACATGACATCGTGCTCCTCGCCCCGTCCGGCGAGAAGTCAGCTGGTAGGAGAGCGGATTGGAATGCGGAATCGCTCCCGTTCGCCGCCACATCGCGCCCAGCTGAGTCCGGGGAGCCGAGGATCATCGCCTCGGTCTCCGTGCAGGAGCCGGAACCGCCTCTGGCAACAGGCTCGTGCTTTCGCACTTTAGCCCGGCGCGCTACCGGCTTATCACGGGATGCGCGCTCCATTTGTTTGCACTCGGACTCCACATCGGAGTCCGAGTGCCTGGCGCGAGACTGGCGTTATGCCAGTCTCTTTTTGTTTCCGCAAGTGGAGGCTTACCCTGCCCGCGCGGGGGTCGTCGCAGTCGCCAACGCAGCTTCCGGAGCTTTGGCTTCCGCAGCCGCCCTCTCGCGCGAAGCGACGGAGACAGAGCACGCAGCCGTAGTGCGTACCTGGGTACGCACCTTCTTCGGCGTGCTTCTCTTTTGCCTCCCACGCACCTTAAGGATGGGGAATATTGAAGGGTCAACCTTCTTCTTCCCCTTTGTGGGCGTCCTGGAGACTCGAGTCCAGCCCGCGTCGGGGACGCCCTCCTGGGAGGCCGACGCCTCCCTCAATTGTTTGGCCGGAGATGCCGGCTCACGTGTCGCGCTCGCGGCGGGAGACGGCTCCGTCCCCGTTACGCACTGCACCTGCTCCTTAGCCGATGCGGGCGAAACGCCGGTCATTGCCGTCGTCCTGCGAGGCGCTATTGCAGCCTTCGCTGCTCGTGCCTTCGGCGTGGAAGACGTGATCTCGACCGCCGTAGGAGGAGACTGCCGTTGAGAGGCAGCTCCGGGGGTACCCGCGCACGGTTTCCCGTGTGCTCCGCTGGACGCGCAAGCGGACGCGGACGGTTCAGCTGCCTTGATTGAGTGGGTGCCCGCACTCTTAGGCTGCTTCGAATGGGGCGATTTGCCCCCAGGGCGACGTGGCATCTTTCATGTCTGCGCGGTTGTCTGGGATGGTTGCTTCCCTGAAGCAACCGCGCCCTTTTTCGCGGGACCTCCACTCGAAGATGCCCCATTCTTCGCGCCCGATTTCTCCCGTGGCACAACGGGGGATCTTTTCGGCGCGGACGGGGTCGATTGTTGGGGGCTTTTCGCCTGCCGCTTTCTCTTCAGCTCGGCGCACTCTTTGATGGAGTGGCCGAGCTGTTTACAATAGCGGCAGTTGCGTAAAGGGCACTTCCACGGACGGTGGCCCTCTGCACCGCAAATGCCGCAAGCCGGTCGCTCAGCGGCAAATTTAAGGTGGACGATCGCATCGCCCACCTGCAAGTGCGGAGGCATTTGCCTCCTATCCGCCATGGTGACATCCGCCATGGCAAGTCCGCTGTGGAGAGATGCAATCCTTTTGATCGGATTATCTGCTTTCCACAGCGCGTGCACCATGGCGAATGCACTTTGTGCAGCGACGAGCATGCGATCGGGCGTGTCCACCTGGACGGCGGATAATCGGACCACGAAAGAGTGGTCCATGGCCGACGGGACGACCTCCTTCCCGCGGATATTTAGCGGGGTGCGGAGAAGGCGCTGGACTAGGGATGCCTCTTTGCAGTGCACCTCCCAGTGTCCAAGCGCGTTAACCGGCATGACGGCCAGGAGGTCGTCCTGTCGGACCGCGACGCGCAAAAGCTCGTCCCACAAATTTTCTCCGACCCCGTCGGAGATAGAAGCACTCACCGGATAGCAGAGCGCAGGCTTGTAGCCATGGGCTGCATATGCCTGCAGCTCTGCTTCGTCGGGCGGTGCTCCGTTGGCTGCCGCCGCCTTGACGACGGCGGCGAAGCTTCTCGCCGGTGGCGAGACACAAGAATCAGAGGCGGACCGGACATCTGGAGTAGAGTCTCCACTGCCAGTAGCAGCCTCCACATCCATCTTTTGCTGCAGGGGCTCCGTGGACATCCCAGTGGATGCACTCGGGCACACCACACACAAAAAGACGGAAAGGAATCACGCTCGAGGAGCAACACAGTACACGTCCGTGCGGGCGTTGTCGTCGAGCGTATTCCCGATCGCTGCGAGAGTGAACTCGCCGCTACCCACGACCTCGCCTCTTTCGACTCTGTCAACAGCGAGGGGATTGAGCCGGCGGCTGCGTCCGTCATCCACACCGTCATCGATGACGTAGCCTTCGTGCAAGCTGCGTAGGAGCTGGCTGCCTTGTTGCAGTCGGTTGCCTCCAAGGCTGGCAGGAAGGCCGTCAGGCGTCCGGCCTCCCCTCAGGAGTCCTACACTTCCGACTCCGAGGTGGAGGCCGGAAGCGCTGCCTCCTTTTCCACGGCACCCCGGAAGAAGGCTGGACGTAAGTGCACAAAGCCGAGCAAGATCGTCTCCCCCGACGAAGGGGAAGAGATAGCTTCGGCAGGCGAGGTTGCCATGAGCGTGAAGAACTTTCGGGACCCGTCGCCCGAGAGACTCCCACGCACGGACACGGAGGGAATGGAGAAGTGGATGCCGAACAGGTGCCTCAGGTGCCTAAGAAGGCCGAAACACCCATGGACATCCGGCCCGCCTGGCAAGAGGCGGGCTCCTTCACACCTTAATCTTCCAAGCAGTAATGCCGGGAATCTCCCCCCGCCGTCGTCTGCGCATCGCCGTTTCGAACGTAAACGGAATGACAGAAGGCGGCAGAAGACACATGGCCGCCCTTCTGGAATCTTTCGATCTTGCGCTGCTGCACGAGATCCACTTGATCTCTGCAGAACAAGAGCAAGAGATCGAACGAATCTCCGGAGGGCGGCTATTTGTCACCCGGGTGCCCCGGGGCGTTTACTAGAAACTATCCGGGAACACAGTTTTAGGACAAAAGGGAAAACAAGAGACGAAGGAAGTGGGATCCCCGACACGCAGGTCGGCATGCTGAAAGTCCGGAACAGGAGGGAGGGGACCACAAATACACTACTATAAAAAATAAAAATAAAAATATGGAGGGCAGGGGACAGGGGTTTTTGGTGAGTCCGTTCCTTCCTTTCAAAACCGGCGATGGATGCCGGCGATCTCTCTCCTTAAGTCCTGTGGAAGATGGGCCCACTCGGCAGCTGACGACATGCTTGCGCTGGCTAATCCGGTGGGCTGACGAACGATATCCAGCTTCTCCAACTCTCGGTGGGCCTTGTCGATGGCGCGGGTGCAACACACGGTTGCAACGACAGCACCCAAAGACAGGCCGCCTGGCGTGAACAAGAGCCGCATGAAGTCCCTCGCGGCGTCCCCCTGGTACAGGAGAGCTGAGGCCAGCCTCCGCCAAAGTCCTTGAAGGGCACCGCAGTCCAGGAGCAGGTGCGGGAGAGTTTTCACTTCCCCGCACCGCTTACAGTTTGGGGAGACAACTCCCCCGGAAACACGGTTCGTCCGCTGGTTGGAGTGAAAACCCCAATGCACCAGCATGATGATGTCCTTCTTCCACGAAAGGGGGAACACAGGAGTGTTCAAACAGGAGGGAGGGACCACAGGTTCTTCGGGGGGCACACTCAAGTGTTCACTCCATCGAAGGAGTCCCTTCGAGATGTGGCGAGGCGTGGCGGCGTCTGCCAGCTCGCAAGTCCTCCAGCTGCCAATAGGTCGTGTTGTTCCTGCGATGGTGCAGGCGACCTCCCATCTCGCCGGTTCGCAGCTGTCATCCCTTGCCCTGAGGGCTGAGAGTGCGTCGGCGAGGGGGGTGAGGGCCAGGCCGGTCCATTTCCCCTGGCTGCTGCAGACCTCATCCACCATGCAGTACGGGGAGAGGTGAAAGCAACGGAGTTCCAGGAGGGAAACATCCTGGTGCTTTGCCCAGCCATGCAACGGTTCCTGCCGCCAGGCTTGAAAGTTCGTTGGGAGGCAGGAGATCCATTCTTGGGCTGCCAGGGGCCGGTAGAGGGGTTTCAAGGGGAAACCGAAACTTGTCATGGGGTGCTTCGTGTGCGGACGCAGAGACAGAAGTCCGTCGCTGCCGGTGCAGCGCCGCAGGAGCAGGCGCGCAGGAGCGCACCACGGAGTGGACCAAAAATTGGCGCACAGGGCCAACATTCAAAGCTGCACCCGCAGCTCGATTCTCTCCAGCGTCAGGATGCCTAAGCCAGCATCCCGAGGCGGAGCCGTCAAGTCTTTCAGGCGGATTCTGGACCTCGCAGGACCCCACAGAGCGTTCCTCAACAGGCTATGCGCCTGGAGCTTTGCCGAGTAGGGAGGCGGGCAAACAAAAAACAGGGGGCGCAAGAGGGGGGCGGCTATGTTATAGGTGTGAGAAACCCAAGAGTTGCGGTGTTGCCTACCTGCTTCGGCCTTCCTTCGAGGCCACGGCGCGGGGCGTGCGGTCTGAAGATCACGGTCGTGTCGGCCAGCTGACTTTCAGGTGGTCCAGATGGGCAGAATCACGAGCGTGACCTGGTCAACGAGGTGTGCATCGCGGTGAACACCTGTAATTTGTTGGCCAGTGCACCGTTGATGGAAGAAAGCATCGAACACGTGTTTTTTGACGAGCACCTGTGCCCTCGCGTGGGCAGCCGCGGCAAATTACCGTGCGAGCTGTCCGAACATCGCCCGAAAGTTCTCGAGATCCATCCGCGCGACAGGGGCCCCTTCTCATTAGCGTGGCGTCTTCCAGGTGACTGGCTGAAGCTCCCGGATGCGGCGAAACATCTCCGAACGTTCATATGGAGCTTCAGGCTGCGGACACTCCAGGATTGGGACCGCATCAAGCGGTCGGTCTAGGTGTTCTGCGACCAGTTCCCTTTGCACCGCCTACCTACGGGTTTTGGGACCGGGCTCCGTAACGAACGAGCCTATCTGCAGGCCCATCGTTACGTCAGGACCCCAGACATCCGCAGGCTGGCGGAATATAAAATCAGGAGTCGAGAGGCAAACCTGGCAGTCCGGATCGGCCAGCTTGCTGGACGATCGGGGCCAGGAGCACTCGGCACCCGCCCAAATCCGCGGCATAGTTCGGAGATACTACTCCTCCCTGTATGCCAGGGCGCCTCCGGAGAGGAATGTCTCACGACTCCTGCTACCAGAAGGCGCTTTAGCGATCGGGGAGAAGGAGAGAAAGACCTTCGACGAGCCTTTCGCTATGGACGAAATTCTCTCAGCCATCGGAAAGCTTAAGAGCCGCAAGGCTTCACGGGACGACGTCTAGTTTGTGGGGCAGCTCACCATTTTCCTTGACGGTCACATGCGCTTCGGCCATGTCACTGAACAGTCTTCCGTAACTTTGGAAGACGTTCGGCTTGGTCCATACCGCGTGTACCGTACCGTATTTGCTTAATTTCTCCTTCACGCTGGCTTTTGACATGCGGAGGGATGCTTCCGTAAGATGCGCTACCACAGAGCGATTATCGGTTACAGGGAAGACCTTTCTGCCTTCCAGCATGAGAGGGGTATTCAGCAGGCGTTGAACCAAGCTTGCATCTCTGCAAGTAAGCTCCACTCGCTGGCCCTCACTGAGCACTGAAAGGCCTTTTAGGTCCTCCTCTTTAATTTCTAGCAGCTGCAACTCCCTCTAAAAGTTGCGGGCGGTATTTCCCACAAACAAATTTCCTACCTTGTAAATCAAGGACGGCCTGTATCCTTGTGCCAGGTAGGCGCGCTGTTCTGCTAAGGCTGCAGGAGATGGAGCTGCAGCCACGGAGCTCCAAGTCTTCGTGTATGGAGCAGACGGATCAGAAGACGAGGTTGCCACCTTTTTCAAGGGTGCGGTTGCGGCCTTTTGCACGAATGCGGTCAACCCCTTTTTCAAGAAGGCAGTTGCCTTCTCTTCCGTGGAGACGGTTGCACCCACCTCTGTGTGTTGGGGTGAGGAACCATCCGCTTCACCGCAAACTTTAATCGCGGTTTCCTCACGCATTCCTGCCATGGGAAAACGGCGATGCACCACGCACCAACACACTAAAAAAAGGCTTTGAAAATTCGCGCGGAAGGAGCGCAGAAAAAACACGTCCGCAGGCCCCGTCTACGCCAGGGCACCATAAGAGCGGAATGCTTCGCGGCTCCAGCTTTTGGACGGAGATCCAGCAATAAAGGAGGACGAGAGCTTGAGCGTCGACGTAACATTTACTACCGGCGTGATTCTCGCAATTATTTCAGGCCTCAAGAGGCGTAAGGCGCCAGGGGAGGACGGCCTGCCCGCGGAGTTTTTCCAATGCTTCGCGGCAGAGCTGGCCCCCAAGCTACTTCAGTTGACCAAACTGATCCGCAACGAAGGGGACGTTCCCGCCTCGTTTCGGTCAGCCCGAGTGAGTCTCCTCCCAAAGGGAAGAGTAAAGAGATCACTGAGCATATGGCGTCTGGTCTGGATTGAAATCTAAACCCACAATCTATACGCATCTTTGATCCCTCGCTTCCTTCACAATTACCGCGTGTTCGCCTATGACTACCAATAAAGCCAACCTGGTCATTTTTGGAAGAATTATCCCAGGAATCAACTGAATGGACCACGAACGGGAGCAAGGACTGAGGTCGGCAAAGTTAAGAGTACAATTATGCGAATCCGATGCTCATAGAAATGCATGGTGAATTGCTTCTGAATCATCACGTGAGTTAGCTCATCAATTCGGCTCATTTCAATATTCTTGTTTCTTCCAAATTTATGGCATTTCAGGTGAATTGCTCGTCCGTACAGTCAATGCAATTCTACGATACGAACAGCCTTTCGTTTGATCGACTATTCTTCTCTGAGTGTATCACTGTCTCTGCTCGATTGCTGCAGACATGCTCGGCAAAGGCAATTTCCTGAAGGCAGCTGTTCGACACATGCATAATCACATGGAAATCCATAACACATTTCCGAATCCTTCCCAAATCAATGAAGTCATGGAAGTGGATCTTCTGGAAGCAGCTGTCTGCATAAACCTGATCTTTCTTTGACTAACGTATGCTACCAAGATGTTCAAAAAAGTTCAGGAGAAAATTTGAAAAAATTTCACAAGTAGCTATTCACGAATCAACCTAACTTCATATGTAGGACTGACCATTTCAAAAAAAATATTAGGAACATTCAAATTTGCAATATATCTATTTATTGCCTTGGAAATGTTTCTGATTCGTTCCTTTCTTTCGACCATTCCTCCATGCTAGATTAAGAGTCAATCCACAATTCAAATTTTTCTGACCCCCTCTAATCTCCACTTACCATCTGCCATAGAAGTACCACTATTTGATACCAATCTTCTATTAAGATCAGGTTTCTCAGTGACACTGCAAGTGTATCAAATTTCTTTTGCCATTTCTCACTATGCTTGTATGCATCTGTGATAGTGCGTACACAAGTTCTTCCTTGAAGCCCTCAAGTGAGTGACAATACATTGACTCACATATCAAATGAATTTGTAAACAATCAGCAATTATTCCAAAAAGTGCTCCTTGTTTTAGATTTTTGCGGTCCTCATAAGTTCTCGCAGCCCGGATGGAAGTGAAGAAGGTAAAGAGAATTAACTGTCGTCACCAATGTGATTTTGCTGAGAAATTTATGACAAGAACTCCACCTTCTTGATGGATGTATAGTGTTGATATTAGTGGGTTTCCGTTTTTTTCCCTTCCGACAAAATGTTAAAAAGCAAAGGTCGGCGTACTTTCTCATTAATATCTCGGTGAATATAAAGGTGAAGCAACTTTTCTTTCCGGTTCGCATTTCACTTATAACAGTCGGATGTCAAAACTGCTGAACAATAAGGATCAAAATCCTGATAAATATCTAAAGTGTTCACATCATGCCATGGGAATGTTGCTCCTTTTTTATATAAGAGTATGAATACAAGTGAAATATCACTCGAATTCGTGACTTCTGAACCTAGAAATATCATGCTTCTTAGGGAAACGATTTCGCAACGTTGAGAAGCGAGCGTGAAAAGAAATGACTCCTTGCCATTCTTGTTCTCTTGGGCCTCCTATATTTCGTTTACAACCAGCACGTACCAAAGCACCTACTATCATCCTTGGGTACGATCCAATTAAATGCACTCCTACGGTGTCTTCCTATTCAATGTGTTTCGCTCAAAGGAAGTAATGTAACAACTGTATTGTACAGAAAACCTCAACATCGCTTCGAAAAAAGTGGCAATTCCGTTTCCCGGTAGCTCAAAACTCTCGCAGCACCCCCACAATCACAAATCCCAGAATGGGCCTTTCTGGGTAGAGCGCACTTGTTTTCTTTTGCCAAGCAAATCCTCCGTCAGCAACAGGGGAGCGCGCGAGCACGACGGGCAACAACCACCTTTCAATATTCCTTTGCTTCGCGGGCAGCCCGTCAGCAGGGCTGCCGAAATAGCAAACGCGGTCGCGCAGCGCGGAGATGAATAGCACTCGTCGGTGCCGCCAGCCGTTCGGCCCTTCGTAGCAAGGAGGCCCTTGCATATCCAGAGGAGACTGCGCGGGCTTCTTGTAGGGTTTCCTTAAGTGCAACAGTTCAGATGGGAGTAGCAAGCGCGATTAAAACAGTTCTGACTTTAGAAGTCGACGAACAACCGAAGAAAGCGAAACGTTTTGCAACGGGCTGGAGTCAAGAAGTGACGATGGCGCCATCTTTATACTCAAGTCGAGCAGCTGCAGTCGAATGTAACCGCTGAGAGAGACCGCGTACTTAGCCTAACGTGTTCGTCAATTTCCGCAAAGCAGCAATGGGCCTGCTGGCGCCCAGGCCGAGCGACGCTTCAACTCCATACTTCGTTTTTGAGATCAGGAGCATTCCTATCCGGACTAGCACTGGCGTGGCATGTGGCCCAACGGAACAACCTCGTCTTCAAGAAGCAGAAAGGACGTACAAATAGCCACATTCCAACATCAATCAAATTTTCACGTTCATTCTCAATTCGTTCACTAACGCATCATCTGAATCGAAATGGAAGCAACTGCAACCAGCACTCGTCTTGTCAACCGTCTCTCGCCAAACAAGCATCGCACTGACCATCCTTGCAAACACCAGTACGATACTGGAAAAGATTCCCAGAGGAAAGCATCGCAACTCCGTTCAAAAACATTGACCTGCTGAAGGTGATTCAGCCACGCTGTAGTCGCGGAAGTCAGGCGCTAACAACATGCCCTGTGCCTTCCGCACTGCCAACGACGGAAAGCGAAGCACCTCGCTGCGTATCTACTCACAAAAGGATTGAATTCCACTTCTCCGCTTTAACTGCATATAAGAATGACCCTCGGGCTGATAGCAACAAATTTTCAGTCGTGCTCGCAGGCTAGGATGGGATTCCTCGCTACCCTCACCCGTCCACCGCATCCTAGGTAAGTTCTTCCTCGTGCTCTGAACGAGAACCCTTCCCTACACGTCTCACGAAACGCAGACCACGCTTCACTGCCAAAAAGTGCCCACGCGAACGTGTTCTTTTTTGCAAGAACTTGCTTTCGCCTGCACGGTCAACTAGCAGAACTCTCAGGAGAAAGTGTTTCGCTACATGCGCAGTCACCACTCTTGCATGTGGCAGTGCTCACACCTTCGTGGACCCAAGTCGCAGATCCGGTAAGCCGGATCACTACTGCGAATAATGAAACAGCATCGCAGGAGGGGTGAAGACACGGAGGCACGTGCGCCGATCCCAATTTGCCCGCAAGAATTGCCTTTGCGACACGCCAATTGCGAAAATGGTCAAAAGCCTGTTTCCTCTGCAGCTTCATCCCCGAAGCGCACTTTCCGACTTCCTTTTCAAAGACCGTCCTTGCGGATGCAATCCGCTCCCTTTCTCGTCCCATTCCTCAGGTGTGCCCCACAGCTCTTGCGCTTGCCTTTTCCAGCACTCCGTCAGTTCCAGCTCACTATTCCCGTATTCACACTCCTCGCAGCCAGCACGCCGACCATCCCAACCTTGACTTCCCATCCCACGGCGAGGAGCACAATCTTACAGCAATGTCCCTGTTCCTACGCCTGTTTCCCTGAGCTATTCACAACCGCTCAAAAGGATGCCACTTTTTCTCCAAAAGTCCCCTCGGAGCACGCCAACCATCGCCGGACAATCAGCAAATCGAACGTCTCCTAAACACAAAAACGAACTTCGGCATCGCTGTCTCAGCAACCTTCGATCACGCATGTCTCTTCACCCAGCATGCGGCCTGCACTCTCCACCCGATCTCGTTTCCATGGTTTCCTTTGGTAAGGAAATTTTGCTTTCCAATTGCAAGGCGGCTAGCAGTTTCTTAGTGCAAAAGTGAGAAGATGACTTACAAAGTCTGCGGCTCAGTTGCAACAAGCGACGACTGCAAGATGAAAAGACCGTCCTACAAGCAGATTCCTTGGCGCGCATCGTCCCTGGGGGCGAAGGGGACGAGCGCGCATCGGGGACTGGATCTCGGGGAGATCACTTGGATCGACGAGGACGAGGGCCAAGTGCAGAACGATCCGTGCACCGACGTATCTGGAGAGGCCTGCGTCACGTTATGCTCGGCCGGGCCGTCTTCCTGCACGTTGGCTATGAAAATGCCTTCGGTAGCGCAAGAGGTCCACAAGACCGTAACCAATCCGCGTGAGTCTGCATCCGAGTCTGCGACCTTGCATTCCAGTTCTGGGCAAGGTGAAAAGGTATATTTCCTGAATCCCATCTGCCCTCACTGTGAAGAAACATTGCAGGACCGAAAAAAAAATTAGGAAGCCGGGCGCCTTTGTCGTTCATGACGGACCCATCTGTCTCCTGGTGAGAGAATGTGTTCACACATCTGAGCAAAAGCACCTGCACGCAGGAGTCTCGCACGCCGACGGCTCGCCGTCCTTGGCGGATGTCGTGCGCGCCTCACACGGCAGTGCTGGCCAGCAACCAAGCTGCTCCGGAACGGGGGCCGTGAGCAGCTTCAAGTCGAGTGCCAGAGCGGATGCCAGCGCGAAACGTTCGCACCCTGTTGACAGCGCCCCGCCTTAGCAGAACGCAAAGTCTATGATCGGAAAATTTTTCCCTAGATTGCTCGTTTGCGTTGCTCCACGGCGTCGCCGTAAAAGATGAATTAATAAATTCCTGTTTCAAATGGTTCAGTTCTAATCTTCTGTTGGTGGGGTATACGTGTTTGGATTGGTTTGCTGGGGCGCGCGCGTAAATCATTGCACGTGCAGCATCTCGCTAGCCGGATGGCGCCACCTGCTTCCAGCGTGCTGCCGACGCCTGTGGCAATTCGACACTCGCAACCTCTGCATCGAAATGAGTGCGGCGTCCGCTGTCGTATACGAAGAGGTGGGCATGAGCCATCCGGAGGAGGATCCGTCTCTTACAGCACACAGTTTGAAAAGCGAACCACTACTGCGACGTAGTGGATTCGTTTTCCCGCAGTTTTCGGTTGGTTTCTTCGTCGTTCGTGATTAACGTGGCGACGTTCAGCATCTGTAGTGTTTGCCAGCCGATACCAAGTGCTGCTCTTCAGCACTTCCGTGGTGAAGGACATTTTGCTTTGGGTACGGGTGCAAACTAACGATTGAACCTCCGCTGAGACGGCGTGCACTTGTGCGGCGAACTCGCTGGCACCTGTACGGAAACTAAAGCTTCAGTATTTGAGCACTTGATTCGGAGGGTTTGCAGGATACGATGCATTCCGACACGCAACTGTTGACTGCTACACCTGTGGCCGACATTCCTTCCGCAGGAAGGAGTTCCGATTCAATGGCTGTCAGGAGAAAAGCGCCAGTGGAACTCCTCGGGTCCCAGCTCGCACTACAGGGGGCCTTACTTCTTCCGACAGCCTGGGTCGCCGGCAGGGTTGCGGCGCGCTCCGGGCGCAACAGCAACACTGGCAACACTGGTCTCCAACCATGGAGCTGCCGGATGGATGACAACACTGCAAAATGGAAAAAAGAGTTTCGCTTTTTTCTAGAACCACAATTATCTTAATATTGTGAAGCCACTCTTCAGATCTTCTCCTGAAAAGCAAGGAACGACTTGCAGCGAGACGGTGTGGAAGCAAAAGTGCAGCAGTCGCTACTGCGTCTCCATACTCGCTCCATTGTGTTTTTCCAACGTGCGGACGGTTCTCTTCAACAAAGCAGTACCGTTCGACAACTTGTGGAAAACTAAGTTGCTGGTCGTGATAAGCGATGGCCACCTTATGTGGCTCCAGACCGAAGTAAAGCACTTTGCGTGTATTCCGCCAGGAACGAAGACTGTCGCCCAATACTAAAGCAACGGATATCGTGAGGGCTGCCACATCGTGAGGGCTGTTTGTACTTCACAGGTTCGTCACTGTGGTCACCGTCTTCTACCATAGCCACCGTTCCAGGCGCTACAGCATCAGCAGGACGAGATTTCCATCCCGACACGAGCGCACAAATCCTTTAGGCTGAATAGACCATTAAATGCATTCCCAGGCATTCCTAAGCTCGCCTTTCATTTCCACTATCTGGCGTGCGGACAACAAGCGGAAAGCGGAAGACTTGCGCACATACTTCATCCACACCGCGGCTTGTTTCGGCAACAGAAGCGTGCCTTGCTCGATTCTGACGATCGCCGACGCTGTCTTCTGGTGGCAGCTGCACAACTTCTCTTCCGGGGAATAGTCCCTCGACGGTGCACCGAGCTACTCAATATACTGAGACGCAAGCATCGAAAAGTGGATCCATTTCAGATATCCTGCCCACGCGATACCGAATGCAACCACGGACGGGTTCGCTTTGTTCGTCCTGTTCACCTCCATTCCAGTCCCTCAGCTTAATGCCTCGAAGAAATCTTCGCTCCCCGACAACGGTGTTGACATGGAGAGTACCAAAGGAAAATAATCCGCGAATGCTGACACGACCGGTGCGATTCAGCATCATATCTCAATCGAGCTAGGGCTCTTCAGCGGCTCAGCAACAAATCGTGGAAGGTGCTGAAGAGCAAGTGGTTCAGGCTGGCGACCAGCCGTATGCCGTCGCGCACCTCCACAGTGTACACCTTTGGCCTCCTGAACGAATTGTTGGTTATTGCGCTGCCCCGGCAAGTGTGCATAAAGTAGTTTGAGATTCCAAGAAGCGCTGGCGTACCGCACGATGCAGAAGAAACTGCTGGTCGATGCAGTCCAATATATGAAGACGCAAGGTTGCTGGCGAAAGTTTCTGCACAGCTCCTGGGACGGATTGCATACGCCTTCATCAGTACGATACAGACATATGCTATTTCCGGGCAAGGTATGGAGGCGAACCTGTTCCAAGCTTCCATCTGGCTAGACCTCCTACAAGAAATAAAATTGGTGCTCAGCCAGAATTCCAGTGCGTGCGTCGGTAAATGCTCAGATGTCCAAATCAAGGAGGGCGCCTTTGCAAGCGCCGTCGACTTACGGAAAGCATTCGGAATTCAACCGGATTTTGATAGTGCGTTGATTGCTAAATGAACTTTTACAATCACGTGTGGTGGCTGGACCAGTGCACCAGCCACGCACGAGAAAACACAGATCCTTTCAAGTCAAAGGTTTGCAGGCCGGAACGGTCCACCAAGGCCGAAGTGGAAGGGTGGAAAAACAAAGTACTAAACAAACAGAATCAAAGAGTGGGAAGAAACGGGTAAGGATCACTTTTGCTGCTAAGGTTGCATCGTTCCACTCAGGAAGCTGGCAAGCTCTTGTTGCATTTGAAGATATAGGTTTGGCCATCGCGACGCTTTCCTCATTAATTGGTAGGCGCACTGTATGGCATCCTGATCGCTTGGTACTCCCGCCGCCGTGCTCCATGCGGCGACGTTCCCACGGAAGCAGCACAAGGCTGCAATCGAGGACTCTGGCCAAGGGGCGTCGGCAACGACAAAGGCTTTCAGAGAGTCCCTGTGGTTGCCGCAGGGGATACCGACGGCCGCGGCGAAGCGGAACCAAAGGGACTGAAGAGAAACACGATCCACTAGGAGGTGGGGGATGGAGTCCCGTTCCCGCACCTTACACAATTGGGGTCCATTGCGCCCCAATTTAAGTGTTGTCTGCGGGGCTTGCAAAGGGATCTCCAATGCTGCAAGAGCAGCGCCGAATCCAGCCATTAGCAGGGAAGGGTGGAAGTGTTCATAAGATACAAGGGCCACTTCAGATGTTCATTCGGGACATCGAGCAGCGCTCCCCAGCGCAGAAGTACATAGGGAAGTGTACTCTCGGTCGCAGCTTAAGTTAACTTTTCTGTCATCCACTCTCTCTACTGCTTCTCCTTCTTAAAGATTTTTATTCTAACCTACCACTTTTCCGCAACATTGCTGTCCTGATTTTCAAGTAGAAAGTGCAGCGCAGCAGCGAGGAGTGCACTTCCTTCCCACGCTATCCTCTTAGGATGCTATAAGATCTCGCGGAGCGTGCAACTTCTGTAACCCCCAAACAGGAACCTTCGTTCCTGTTGAGAGCGTTGCATGCCGAACTGTCCCTATGTTCGAACAGTTTTCCGCAACCAGGCACCACCGTACAAGGGGCGACCGGTGAACCATCTCTTCACTTGTCAGCGCAGCTACCCTACAGAGCTGGAGTTTGCATCAATAGACGCGGCGATGGAGTGCAAGAAAGGAGGTGAGTTTTATCTTTCCGATAGCTTGCTGAAGTTGGAGACGTGCAGGGACGCACCAGCAGGTGCACCACAACTCCGGAACAAGTGCCAACATTCGGAAGTAGAGCAGAAGCTTGGCGCTATAATGTGAAGAGGCCGAGAGCACCGTGCCGACGCGGAGCACACAAGTCCTCTATGCGGACTCGGGCCCACTTGTTGCCCCAAAGGGCGATACGGAGGAGGTCCTTCAGTCGCTTTTTTATCCTCTTTGTGGGGGGGCAAAAAAGAAGCAGGGTCCGGAGGAAAGGGGCCGCGAACGTGTTCAAAACCGCGGTCCGTTCAGGCAGGAGAAATCTGCCGCCTCGGAGCGTTCCGATAGCTGTCTCTACATTCTAGAGGCAGCCGGAGCATGCTTCCGCAGGGGAGTAGTACCTTAACGGCACACCAAGGTACTTGAAGTACCTCACCGTGGGGATCCCCAAACGGACCCAGTCCTGGCGCCCTGCCTCCACCGAACCAACTGGAATCACGGACGACTTCGCCCTGTTCACCGTAAGTCCGGTTCCCCGATCCAGCAGGTCGACTATCTTCTTGAATACCGAAGCCCGTTTGGACATAGGGAGCAGCAGCAGAAGGTCGTCCTCGCAAGCTGAATCCGCGATCGTGGCGCCGCAGTCGTGCGGCAGGTGCGCAAGTGTTTCCCAGTACTCTCTGAGTACCAACTCAATGTAGACACTGAAGAGCAACTTGCTCTGGCTCTCTCCCTTCCATTTGCCACGTTGCAGTGGAACGCCGCGCACGGTCTGTCCCCTGCAAGTAAGACTCATTAGCGCGTAGCTCCAACTGGGGCGCTGATAGACTAGTAATGAGGCCTGGAAGGTAAAGCGTTGTAAAAGCTCCAGCAGGAGATTCTGGTCGACGCTTACGAATGCTTTACGCAAGTCGAAAGCGACCGTAAGAGCTCCCTTCATCAGCCAACCATGCGTCTAATGGCTGACCGACTTTGCGGAATTTCCGTTGCGAGTCAAACCCCTTTCCTGTTGGAGCTCTATCGAGGTAAGAGCGTGGAACAGGTCCGCCTCCCTACTTCGCACGAGAACAGCATACGTCTGCTCTGGGCTAATGACGGCGTTTGCAACCCGTCCCAAGCCCTCAACCCAAACCTTGGCTATCAACTTCGCATCCGCATTCACAATTATGATAGGACGCCAGTTGTTCATGCTCCCCAGATCTCCTCCCATAGGGAGAAGCCGCTCCTTTGCCGAACGAAACGAGGCGTAAACGTCACCTGTCTTGCGTATCAGCAAGAAGAGTTGATGTACCAGGGGGTTAGCTGAACCCCGCAAGTTTGATTAAACTCCGCGGACAGGCCGTCCTCCCCTGCACCCTTGTGTTTCTAGAGCTTTCCGATGACCGTGATGATCTCGACCATCGTAAAAAACTCGTCGAGGGACTTTTTGTCCTCCTCCCCGATCTCACGAGCGCCTTTTGGATGCACGAGTCGTGAGACATTGTGGTGGGAGGCGCCCTGGCGTACAGGGAGGCGTTCGGACGTGTTTCTTCTGCGCTCCTGCCGCATAAGATTCCGAAGCTTTTTTTTAGTATGTTTGTGAGTGGTACATCGCCGGCGTCCCACGGTAGGGAAGCCTAAGGGCACTGCGATGGAGATTGGAGGGAAAAAAATTTGTTCCTCACCTCAACCCACGTAGGTGGAGTAAACCACCCTCACGGAACAGAGGGCAACCGTCCCCTTGAAAAAGGGGGCACCCGCCCCCTTGGACTAGAAGGCAAACGCCCTCCTGGAATAAAGTGAAACCGCCTTCTTGGAGAACGGGACAACTGCGTTTGCGGATCCGTGTTCTTCAAACACCAAAAACCTAGAGCTCCGTGGCTGCAGCGCCATCTCCTGCAGACTTAACAGAACAGCACGCTTACCTGGAAACAAGATACATGCCGAACTTGATCTACAAGGTAGGAAATCTGTTCGTTGGAAATGACGCTTGCCATTCCGAGAGGAGACTGAAGCGGCAACAAGTTAAAGAGGAGGACCTGGAAGGTTTGTCAGTTCTCAGTAGGGGCCTGCGGGTGGACCTTTCTTGCAGAGATGCAAGAATGTCTCAACGCCTGCTGAATACTCCCCTCATGTTGGAAGGCAAGACGTTCTTTCCAGTAACCGAGGATCGCTCTGTATTAGCGCATCTCACATGAGTAACCCTTTGCAAGTCAAAAACCGGCGTGAAGGAGGAATTGAGTAAATTCAGGACGGTACACGCGGTATGGACCAAGCCGAAGTCTTCAAAAGGTACGGAAGATTGTTCAGTAGTACGGCTTCAGCGAGTGTGGCCGTTCACGAGAACGGTGTGCTACCCCATGAACTCGGCTTTGGCAACGATACCGTCGACGTCTAGTACGTAAGTTTGCCCAAGTACTGTGGACAGTGCGATGCCACAGTGCACCTTAATAAACGATGCCCCACATGAATTGTTTCCACTGCGGCGAAAAAGGCCACCTTCGGCAGATGTGTGCAAAACGCGAATCCACGTTTCCCCCTGCTTTGAAAAAAGCCAAAGGGCATCACGCGGGGCGAATGGAAAAGCCTAAGGAGGCGCCCGAGAGGCGGAACCCACAGCCAGAGCCCGAACCCGTGCAGCAAATGTCGGCGAGGATAATCCCGACGAGGCTGGAGAGAGCGAAGGCTGGCATAAGGCGGAGCGCATAAGTAAAAATATCCAGAAAACCGAAGGCACGACAGCGGAACACGCGATATCTCCTTTAAATAGGAAACAACGCCGCGCATTGCTCCGCGAATGTTCGGTTTCCTTGGAGCGCGTGGAAGTCCCCGAGACCAAAACCGGGGGAGATATCCCCCGCCACGTTGCCAACGAAGTCGCGACCGTGGAAGGCAAACCCTCTGTGCAAACAGAGGAAGAACAGCGCGACGCGCTCGCCGCAATTCAGGAGGCCGCCTTTCAAAAGACGGCGGAAGAGCTCGCGGCCGAACTCGTCGACCGTTAGAACCGAGCGAGTAAGGCCTTACAAAGGCCGGCAGCGAGCACCGCAACTTCTATAGGTGAGCACGACCCGGATGGGGAAGTGCGTAATCCTTCGCGGAGGCGCTTTCGAAGAAGACTTCACGGAAGTCCAACAAACCGAAGAGGCGCATCACGACGAAGAAGTGGGGGACGCACCGGCAACCGAGAGAGAAGCCGACACCTTGGGAACGGAGGAAAGATTTTTCCCACCATCCGCTACCGAGCAGCTGGCCAACCCTATGGAGAAGGGGGAGCAGGTAAGTGATTGCTTCCCCCTTCCATCGGTGAGCCGACGTGTGTTTCTTTCGTTCCCGAGTGAGTCGACAGGAAGCGGTTTCTTTCGTGTTGTTTTTGTGTGGAACGTAGTTGGTGTCGGATAGCAACCTTTCCTGAGAACTCCACGATGGAAGTAGGTGTGGAAGAGGCTTGTCCATCCCCACAGCCTACTGGATCAGAAGCATCCGCCCCGGAGACATCTTCGGCAACTCCTAGGCCGTAAAGCGCCATGGTAGATGCGTTTAGCGCAACAGTCATGGAGGAGATGGCCCCCTACCGGGCAGCTGGGTACAAGCCCAGCTTAGTATACCGTGTAGGCAATCTTTTTGATGGGTGAACTGCACGCAGCTTTAAGAAGGCGCTCCAGAACAACAACGTTCTAGAAAAGGATCTCAATAGTCTATCTATGCTTAGCGGGGGTCAGCTCGTCGAGGTTGTCTGTAAGGACATTATTTTCGCGCAAAATCTGATCACCACCCAGCAGAACATGGTAGAGCGCATGATCCTGCCAGTGACGATGGACCGCTCCGTAGTGGTCCATCTGACTGTTATCACCAGCCGCATGACGCGGTCTGCGGTTGGTGAAGAACTGCAGAAGTTCGGTGAGGTAGACGCGCTGTGACCAAAGGCCACTATGTTCGAGGGCTACAATAGCCCTTTCGTGGGGAAGTTCGCCGCGCAGGTATCTGTGAACGAGGGTGGAGCGCCACCTTACAAGTTGGAGGTCTGCCAGGAAGCGGTAGACATCTGGTATATGGGGAAACGCCACTACTGTGGGTACTGTAGCACAGTAGTTCACCTCCTCAAAAGGCGCTCAAATAAACAGTGCCACCTGCGCAAGAAGCGAAGCCACGTTCGACGAGTGTTCCCCAAGCGCCCCAGCCCGGTGCAACCTGCCGCCAAAAAGGCACTGGTGAAAAAAACGAAGCACGTCGCAAGACCTATAGTTGGAAGTGGTGGGCAGAAGATGCCAGCACCTCAACCTTCGTAACAAAAGTCGGAGGAACAACCTTTCCAAGTAGTCGGAGGGGCAGACGGTTAGCAGGATGTACAAGTTCGTAAGAAAAAAAGGTTCTCAACCAGGAAGCCGCGAGAGCGGAGAAAAAGCCGGCCGGTAAGGAGACAAAACCTCAGCCGCGCTCAAAAACTCAGCGGGAGTGCACAATTGCACTCGAATGCATTGGCGTTCCCGAGGTTGCCACACTGGGCGACGAGCCTCTTTTCGCCGTTTCCGCCACGCCCGAAGCTCGCGAGGGCGAACCCTCTGTACAAACAGAGGGTGAGCCGAGGGACGCGCGAGCCGAAAGCGAGGACGTTGCATTCGCGGAGGCGGAGGAGCTCGCGGCCACACTGGTTGAGCGTGACAACCTCTCTTGCAAGGCCTTGCGAAGGCCGGCTCCGGCAAAGAAAACCTTCTCAGGTGAGTTAGACCTCGGGGCAAGAAGCACATCCTCCTCCTCGGAGTCACCCTTCAGAAAGTCGGGACGCAAGTCCCAGAATCCCAAGAGGTGCCTCCCCTCCTTCAGCGAGGAGGAGAAGCAGGAAGGTAGCGGAAGCGTGGAAATCCCGGGAAGGGAAGTCCCACGCTCCGAAGCCGTTGAACCGACCACCCCCATGAAGGACGGTGAGTTGGGGTTAATGTCCTCCCTGCAGTAGCCACGCATGAACAGCCCGCCCTCATGGAGGAGGGCCTACAGGTGCCCTACGTCTGCTACGTACACCTGTTTTTTGGGGGAATCGCCGCCTCCACCCCATCATCCATCGTGATCCTCCTCCTCGGAATCACCTTCCGGATGGCCAAAGAGGCTGTCCGGAAGGAATTATTAAAATTTGAAACCGTGAACGCGCTGTGGAAAAAGCCTACTCCGTTTTGGGAGTATAGTCTTCCCAATTGCTGTCAGGCTTCCGCGAACATCACGGTTCGCGAAACTTGCTCCTTACCAAACTAGCTGGAGGTCAACGACGAGCCCGTTGACGTTTAGTATGTTGGTAAGCCGCATTTTTGCGGGCATTGCAGCACTTGAGGTCACCTGAAAAAAAGGTACCCCTACTTGCAGTGCAAGCAATGCCAGCAACCCAGGCACACTTTTCCGGTGTGCCCTCCAAATCAAGTCGGCGTCGCGTCCGCACGGAATGCTAACCACCGCGGCCAAAAAAAAAGAGTTCTGGCAGCGCGAGAGCGAGCCGCCGCTCAAGAACAAGCTATCGTGCCCCAGGTGAAAGCCCACTCCGAGATCCCGGAATACTCGGAGAAGGTCGAGGAGAACGGCCAGGAACATGGAGGGCAGGTAGTAAAATCCAAGCCGCAGAAAAACCTCAAGGAACCAAAAAAAAATTTCGCAAAACGCAGCGAGAATCTGCCGAGTCACGAAAAGATCGAACGCTGCTCTGTCGTCTTCGAGCGCATTCTTACGGTCGAACAGAGTGGCTAAATTGAACTCTTCGCTGCCCACTCTCAGCCCTCCGGCAAATTAATGCCGGTGGATGCCGAACTGGCGGTATTGTCCGTCGTCGAACTCCTGCTCGGAGACGTCGCCTTTGAGCGAGCGGCGGAGGAGCTCGCTGCGTCCTTGCAGCGTCCCCCCAAATCCGCGAAAAAGGCCTTAAGGCGTCCGACCTCGATCAAGAAGTCGGAGATTCCGAACTCTGACGCAGAGGCGGAAAACACAGACTACGGCCTCGCGGCCTCGCGCACTAGGGCAAGTGGCACGAAGAAGACTACCCGCAAACTTATCCCGTCCGTTGAAAATGGAGACAATCAAGGGAAGCGAGCGTGCCAAGAGAGTAAAGAACTCCGGGGACTCTCCTGCAGAGGTAATCCCACGCTGCGACGCAAGAGGAAGGGAAAAGGTAGAGTCTGTGCCCCAGGTGATTCAACTGCCTGAGATGGCCGCGGTATCCTTACTCGTCTCTCCCAGCTGTCCCTTGACAGGTGCTGCAACACGACGTTCCCAGCCTGAATGCAGGTAATCGCCGCTTGCCGCCTTCTGCGAATTGCCTGTTGCACCGTCAACGGGCTAAGCGACAACGGAAAGAGACGAGAGGTGGCCGCCACCCTGGCATCGTTCGACCTGGTGCTACTGCAGGAGATCCACGCGATCTCCGCAGACCAAGCAGCGGAGATCGAGTGTATCTCGGGTGCACGGCTGCTGTGGCGCTGCGGCGCCGTTAAATATTGCGAAGTCGCGTTCCCAATTCTGCCAGCTGTCGAGGCCACGGCAAAGGGCGTACGGTTCGATAGTGCCGATCGAGTCGGGCAGTTGACCATAAGGTGGTCCGACTCCATCGATCTGGTCATTAAAAAGTGTACGCCCCAAGCGACAGCGACGCGCTAAGGGCAAAGGCAAGGAGAGATTTCTTCCTTACCCTGAGGAGCGAATATCTGGACGAAGCGGGAGAGCGCAAAGCGCACCTAATCGCAGGTGACTCTAACCTTCACCTGCTGTCAGGTGCGTCCGACACACTTCGGAACCTTGTGAACAAGCTAGCACAGAGATGCACACGCGCAACTTGGTCGCTGTGGATCCGGAAATATCCGACAGCATACATCTCGTGTTTCTTTACCAGCACCTATGCTCACGCGCGCGCAAGCGGGGCAAGTTACCGTCGCAACTGTCGGACCATGACCGGATCGTACTGGATTTGCGCCTATGCGATAGAGGTCCCCCGTCATCTGCGTGGAGATTAGCATCTGCGAGGGGGACTGGCTGAAGATTCCGGTAGCCGCGGAACATCTCCGCGGGTTTCTACGAGGTTACAGCTTGCAGACGCTTCAGGACTGCGACCAATTCAACCGCTCGGTCTGGAAGTTTTGGGACGAGATCTCTATGAACCTCCTACCTGCCGGGTCAGGCGTTGCCACCCGTGTACGCTTGGGGCCTTTATTAAACAAAACTCTCTATGAAACTTGGTATAAGGCCTCATTGCGTCCTCAGACACGGAATATGTCGACACAGGGAAGCAGCCCGTCGTGGCACGCCCCGACAGCGAAAGGGCATGGGGGAAATACCAAAAAGAAAATTAAAGAGATAAACAAACGAAAAGAGTTTGGAAAGCAGGGAACGGATCACCGGACGGTGTGAAAAGGGCCCTTTGGTCGAAGGAAGCCCTCGAAGTCTGTACGCATACTTCCCATATGGAATTATCGAGCAGCTCTTCGCAAGAAGCGTACTGCATGCTGGATGACTTCCCTCTCGTTCCAATCTTCATTTTCGCTGCTGGCGTCGCTCCAACCCGCCACGATGCCTCGAACGCAGCAAATAGCCGCGAGGGCTGCTGATGGCTTCAGAGCGTCCCGTACAAAGAGAAGGCGGAAAACGTCTCTGATGCAATGCACATTGGGAGCCCGAGGCTCGTCTTGAACCGTTGCTAAAGTGGTCGGAGAGCATAAGAATTGAATGTAAGTTGGAAGAGCAATTCCCGCTCTTCGCACCTGGCACCTGCCACTTAAGGGGCAGGATACTGGATTCCTTCATAACTGAGGGCCCCTTGAGCTCATCGCTATCAGCCACTTGAGCTTATCCCTGGGGATGAGAGTAGCACGCACCTTCTGAATATTCCACGCACCTGGACGTTCGGGGTCGTGGCGTCCACCAGTTGACCCATGGTCCAGCCGCACAACTTCTTCTCTCCTCCCTAGAAGCAGCTGCAGACTTGCCACATTGGCGTGCGGCCGCTGTGAAGAGCCCTCCTCAGTAAGCGCATCGCCGTAGCAAGGCAGGTTGTATCGTTCCACGTGCTTGCAGCGGGATTCTCCAAGAGATCCCGCAGCGTGCAGCGGGCGTTGGGGCCGCATCGAAAACGCTTCCATGCTTCGTGGGTTCTCTGGTTTTACACAGCCCAGGTGCCGATGTTCTCCACCAACGAGGGGGAGGAGTTGGCAGGGTAGCAAACCATCCAGCGGTTCTCCATGTCCAGGGTTGCCATGCGCCTGAGCAGTAAGCTGGATCTTCTTATCTTCCGGCCTGGGCACAGAAGAAAGCACGCGAGTCCCTCGCAACATGACACACGGCTGTCTAGGAGGCGGGCCGGAATGCACCAAGGGGCGCTCCACATCTTCGCTGCGATGGCGGGGTTCCGCCATGGCAGCTGTTTCTCCACGCGTTCCAGCGTCGGGAGGCCAAGACCGCCGTCCCGACGAGGAGCGCACAAGCCCTTCAGAGGGACTCAAGCCCTTCCCTTGCCCCTATGGGCTATACAGAGGAGGACCTTTGTCCTCTTCCTAATCTCTAAGAGGGCGGGGCAAACAAAAAGCAAGCGGCGGAGGATGGAAGTCGCAAATGCATTCCGAACCGCTTCCCGTCACGGCAAGTGAAACTTGCCTTCCAGAAACTGGCTGAACCCCGTCTCTACTTTTCGGTGGCAGCTGAACCACGCTTCCGCCGGGGAATAGTCATTAAACGGCACACCAAAGTACTTCGACCACCTGGCCGTGAGAATCCCCAAAGACAACCAGTCCTGCTGCCCTACCCACGCCGCACCTAATGGAACCACCGACGACTTCGCCCTGTTAACCTGCAGTCCGGTCCCGCGGCAAAGCAGATCGAAGAAGTCTTCGACTGACGTTGCCGGAGTGGACATGGGTGACATAAGCAGAAGATCGTCGGCGTACGCTGCTACGGCGGGCGTGTCGGGGCACGAGCACGGGAAGGGAGCCAAGGACACCCTGTACGCTCTCGGCACCAAATAAAAGTAGGTGCTGAAGTGCACGGGGTTGAAACTATCTCCATGCCATATGCCGCGCCGCAAGGGCACACCATACAATTTCTGACTGCTAAAATGGATTGAGATAATCGCATTGCGCCAGCAAGAGCACAGGTAGGAAATCAGGGAGGGTGGGAAGCCCATGCGACCCAGGAGCTCCAAGAGGAGTTCCTGGTCCACACAGTCGAACGCCTTGCGTGCTCCAGGGTGGAAGTGTTTTCTCGGTGCTCCTCGTGCCAGGAAGTCTCCCCCAGTGCAAGCGTCGTGTGGTTCCGTGGTCGTTCAGGCAGCGATGCCTGACGCGACCACCAGGGATGGGCAGGGGCCAGCGGCAACGCCGCCCCCAGAGGCGATGGAGAGCCAGGGGGCGGCGACAACTTCGCCCCCAGAGGCGATGGAGGTGGGGGCATCCGCTTCCACAGAATCGGTCCCCGCTGCAGCACGGGCGTGGTGCGCCGTTGTGTCGGCGCCATCGCCTGCAGCCGCGGCGGAATTGTCGGCCTATGTAGAGGAGGGGTACAACCCCTCATTGTTCTACAAGGTAGGCAATTTATATTCTTTAGAGAGCGCGCGCGCCTTCTCGAAGATTATGCGCGCTCTCGATGTAAAAGAGGAGGAGCTCAGCGCTATGACCATCCGCAGCGGGGGTCAGTACGTTGAGGTCATCTGCAGACATGCAGAGCTGGCCCAACGACTGCTTAAAACCCCCGTTGTGATGGGGACGCGCCGGCTCCTCCCCACTACGGCGGAACGCAGCATGGTGGTCCACCTGTTAGGCGTAACCGCGCGAATGCGCAAAGAACAGGTTCGCGCCGCTTTGGAACAGTTCGGAACGGTCCACGCGCAGTGGACGAAAGTTAGTCCTTTCGAGGACTACACGGGGCTGCGACAAGGCCTCACTGCTGCGCGCGTGACCGTTTGGGAGGGCTGCACTCTTCCCCACAAACTGGTGGTCGGAGGCGATACCGTCGACCTCTGGTATGTGGGGAAGCCGAAATACTGTGGCTTCTGCAATATGTCGGGCCACCTCAAAAAGCGGTGTCCCAATGTGCAGTGCCAAGTATGCGGCACAATGGGCCACACGAGGGAGGTGTGCCCTAAAGCAGCAGTGCGGGTGGTTTCCAAGAGAAACCTTAAAAAACGTGCCCGGCTTCTGCAGAAAAGGCAATCGGCGAAAGCTGCCGCGAAGGCTGTGCCACCCGCGCCCAAGTCCCAGGCCGCACCCGAGACCCCGGCGACCAACGCCGAAAAAGTTGAGGGAGCCGGCCAGGAGACTGGGTGGCAAGTGGCAACGGCCAAAAAATCAGAGAAGAAGAGGAGGATGGAAAAGAAAATCGCCTACCAACAGAAGAAGAAAGAGCAGGGTAGCGCGATAATTAAAAAGTGCAGCGTCGTTGTCGAACGCGTTCTCGATGTTGCCGAACGCTGCCGGAAAGAACTCGCCGTTACCGACGACCTCCCCTCTGTTGACACAGTCAACAGCGAGGGGAGCGAGCCGGCGGCGGCATCCGTCATCGAGACCACCATCGATGACGTAGCCTTCGCGCGAGCCACGGAGGAGCTGGCAGCTTCGTTGCAGCCAGAACCCTCCAAGGCTGGCAAGACGGCCGTAAGGCGTCCGGCCTCCCCTCAGGAGTCCCCCACTCCCGACCCCGAGGTGGAGGCCGGAAGCGCAGCCTCCGTTTCCACGGCACCGCGCAAGAAGGCTGGACGTAAGTCCACAAAGCCAAGGAAGCTCGTCTCCCCCGTCGAAGGGGAAGAGATGGCTTCCGCAAGCGAGGGTGCCATGAGCGTAAGAAAGTCGCGGGACCCGTCGCCCGAGAGACTCCCACGCGCGGACACGGAGGGGATGGAGGGGGTGGAGGCCGAACAGGTGCCTCAGGTGCCTGAGAAGGCCGAAACCCCCATGGACATCCCGCCCGCCTCGCAAGAGGAGGGCTCCCCCACACCTTAATCTTCCCAGCAGTAATGCCGGGAATCTCCTCCTGCCGTCGTCTGCGCATCGCCGTTTGGAACGTGAACGGCATGACAGACGCCGGCAGGAGACGAGACATGGCCGCCCTTCTGGAGTCCTACGACCTTGCGCTGCTGCAGGAGATCCACGTGATCTCTGCAGAACAAGCGCAAGAGATTTCTCACCCGGTCACGCCGGGGCGTTTATTCCATATAACATAACCAAAAAAAAAGCAATTATACAAAATAAACCAGTTGGGAACCAAACTCCCAACCGACGACTGAACAAGAATGAAGAGAATATTGCTGGCACGCAGGCCAGAGTAACAGTTTTGTGAACGGTGTGGGGGGCGGGAAACACAAAGAAACCAAAATAAAATAAAAACAATGAATAAGGAGGACGGGATAAGGGTCTTTGGGATCGCTCTGGAAGACACGGGGATAAAAGCATGGGCACCGGAAATTTTACCGAGCGAACGGGGACGGGGTATGGGTGGGCAAGAGGTCGCAGGGGTCACCGGATTACGCCGTTCTCAAAGGTGTGTAAACCGGCGATGTATGCCGGTGATGTCCTCATTCACCTTGTCACGAAGATGAGACCACCTTGAAGCCTTCTCCATGAATTGAGCTGCAAGCAGGTGAGCCTCCCTTCGCTGCGATGACAACTCCAGGGCGTAGCGGGCCTTCACGATGGCGCGAACGCAACACATGGTTGCGACATTCGCGCCAACCGAAAGTCCATTTCTGCTGAAGAAGCGCCGCAGCACATCAATGGCAGTGCCTCCTTGTGGCATGATGGCCGAAGTGAGCCTTCGCCACAGTTCCCGGAGGTCACCGCAGTCCAACAAAAGGTGCGGAAAAGACTCGATCTCTCCGCACCTTAAACAGTTTGGCAAAGCAGCTCCCCCGGAAACGATGCTTCGCTGCCTATTACAGTGAAATTCACAATGTAAAAAGAGCAGCACATCTTGTTTCCACTTAAGGGGGAACACGGAGCTGTCCAAACAAACGGGGGGAACCACTATCTCTCCGGGGGGCACACTTAAATGTTCGCTCCACCGAAGCAGTCCCTTTGCCCGATTCCGAGGTGTGGCGGCTTGCACCAGCTCCTTTGTCGTCCAGCTGCCGAGGAGCTTACTGACTCCCGCTATTTTGCAGGAGAACTCCCATTCCGCCGGTAGGCAACCGTCGTTGCTTGCCCTGAGGGCAGACAGCGCTGCGGCGAGTGGTGTGGCGGCCAGATGATCCGACAACTTCTTGTCCTGCATGACTTCGTCCATTTGATGACTGAGGAGAAGTCGCAGGCGTCGAAGATCTTCCGGGCGCGTTCCTTCGGAAGCTGCCCACGATGAAAAAGATTCCTGCCGCCATGCATTAATGTTCATGGGGCGGCAGGAGATCCAGCTTTGGGCTTCCAGCAGTGAGGACAGCTGCCTCAGCGGGAAGCCAAACCCTATTCTGGTGTGCCGAAAGTGGGGTAGCAACGAAAGCAGTCCCTCGCTTCTTGTGCAGCGCCTCAGTATAAGGCGTGCGGGTAAGCACCACGGCGTACACCACAGCTTGGCACAGAGCCGCAGCATGCGAAACTGCACCTGCAGTTCGATGCTGTTTCAGTCGAGGATGCCCAAGCCTGCATCCTGACGCGGCGCCACCAAGTCTTTAAGTCTAACACGGGATCTTGCAGCGCCTCACAACGCTTTGCGTAGAAATCGCTTTGAGCTTTAAGCTTATGCTTCAATCAGGCGCACTTTGACTTCCTAGGGGGGTGGACAAACAAAAAACAGAAGGCGGAGGAGGGGGACAACGAAGGTGTTCCAGATGCAGGCCCGTTCCGGCAAGACGAACTCGCCTCCTGAAAACGGGCTAAGTGCACGCTCTGCCTTCCGAAGGCAGTCCGACCACGCTTCTGAGATGCAGAAGTCGCCCAACGGCACGCCAAGGTACCTGAGGTACCTGCCCGTGGGGATCCCCAGGTCGATCCAGTCGGACTGCCCCTCCCACGTCGCACCAACCGGAACAACCATACCCTTACTCCTGTTAACGCTCACGCCCGCACCACGACGGATCAACTCAAAGAAATCTTCAAGCGACGCTGTCGGGGTGGACATGGGCAACAGGAGAAGCAGGTCGTCGGCATAGGCTGCCACTGCGGGCGTACCTGGACAGGAGCTCGGCAGGTTGGCTAGCGTCAGCCTGTAAGCCTCCAGCACCAATTCAAAATAGATGCTGAAGAGCAGCGGGCTTAAGCTGTCACCCTGCCTAATTCCTCGTCGTACCGGCACGTCGTACACGCGACAGCCACTGAAAACAATGGATGTAATCGCGTGGCGCCAGCAGGAGCGCAAGTACGCCAACAGGGATGCCGGAAGACCCAGACGTTCCAAAAGCTCAAGAAGAAGCTTTTGGTTCACGTAATCGAAAGCTTTGTGCAGATCGACTGCAACCGCCAAGGCTCCCGGTGTCTCCCTTTGCGTCCCGCGCCTCCGTCGGTGAGAGATCGAAGGCGTCGCTTCCGCACGACGATCCACCGCCACACGATGCTGCAATTGCAGCCATGTGCGGATGAACAAGAGATTCGCGTCCATGGACCGCCCAGGAACAGCGTACGTCTGCTCCGGACTTACCAAGGATTCCGCGATCCTACCCATCCGCGCCACCCATAGTTTCGAGAACAACTTGACGTCCGAATTCACTAATGTGATCGGACGCCAGTTGTTCAGTTGGCGCAAATCTCCGCCTTTCGGCAGTAGACGCACCTTCGCTGAGCGAAACGAGGCGGGGACATCGCGCGAGTCTCGCATCAGCGACGAGAGCTGGAGCACCAGAGGGATGAGCTCCGCCGCAAAACACTGAAAGAATTCCGCGGGGAGCCCATCTTCGCCTGGCGCTTTTCGTCTCTTGAGCCCCGAGATGGCCGAGGAAATTTCCTCCGCCGTGAAGGGCTCATCAAGACGCGCGCGTTCCTCCTCGTCTACAACAGGTGCATCAATCGGCAGAAGCAGCCGGGAGAGGCTGCGTTCCGTCGGTGCCTCTGCATACAGAGAAGAGTAATAGCGCCTGACTATCCGTCGCACGTCGGCTGGGGCCGAGCATTCCCGGTCCTGGTCGTCGAGCAGAACTGTCGCCCCTGACTGCCAGACCTGGCGCTCGGCCTTGGCCTTGTACTCGGATAATCGACCAACGTCCGCGCGCCTGGAAA
Source organism: Raillietiella orientalis (assembly GCA_036172245.1). Classification (NCBI taxonomy): domain Eukaryota; kingdom Metazoa; phylum Arthropoda; class Ichthyostraca; order Raillietiellida; family Raillietiellidae; genus Raillietiella; species Raillietiella orientalis. Next base: position 46,671 of record JAYWIR010000149.1, read on the forward strand.
AGGAGCGGGCCTGCAGAAAATCTCTGCTGTTGGCTACGCCCTCTCCGAAGCCGCGCGGAAGCTGGTGCAAGGGAAACCGGCAGCAGAACTCGCGGACCGATCTTTTCAGATCGTCCCAGTCCTCGAGCTCACTTATGGCAAAGCCGAGGAGGTACTGGCGAAGATGCTCAGCCGCCTCCGGGTGGCTTAGCCAGTCTGCCGGCATCCTCCAAAAACAGTTGGGAGGCCCCTTGCCTGGCGGGAGCAACTCGAACTCGAGCCTGTTGTGGTCTGAAAGCACGGACGGCACGGGACCTCTCCGACCCACTCGACAGAGCAAGTGTTCATCAAGGTATACGTGGTCCGGCGTTGCTGCCATAACAGGGTCGCTAGCGAACAAGTTGCACGCGTGCACGGACGCGCACATCTCTTCCGCTAGCAACTTTTCCCTTTTGTGGGATCTATTCTCAGAAAGCAGGTGGACGTTAAAGTCCCCCGCAATGAGATGGGCCACAGTAGGGTGAGATCGAGTGAGCCACTGGCCTTGAAGGGTACCGAAGAACTCAATCCTTTCGGCCCATCGTCCAGCACCGCTCGGCGCGTACACGTTGGTTACGACAAGGTCGATCGAGTCGGACCACTTGAGTACAAGCTGTCCCACTCGGCCTTCCGTGTCGAAACGAACGCTGCGCACCGCTCCCGCCAAAGTTCCTCGTACGAGGAAAGCGACACCGCACGTACGTGCAACGCCGCACCTATAAAGTAGCGTTCCGCCCGCGCGCCGTTCGATTTCGGCAGCCTGCTCTCCGGAGATGCTGTGAATCTCCTGCAGGAGCGTCAAGTCGAAGGCGCGCAGAGCGTCAGCCACTAGTCGCCTCTTCTTCTCGTGTTGGAGCCCGTTGACGTTCCAAGACGTTACGGCAACACGACGAGAAGACGCGATTGCCCTCATCACGGCTGGGAAAGCGAGGCCGTGGTGCTCGCCTCACCCGGCGAGCGGGCAGTAAGCAGCACGACGGGCTGGAGGGCGCGGTCGCCACCGGCCTCAACTGTGCTGCACGTAATCGGGTGCGCCTCCCCGGGTGCAGAACCTGTGGGTTCCGGGGTGAGCACTCGCCGTTCCGCGGCGAGTGTGTCACGCCTCAGGGCTTCAGCCCTGCGGGCGCTCGCTCCCCCGCGAGTTACGCGTCGTTCAGCTGCGTTATCGGACTCCTTTGCGAAGTCTGATGCTCGCACGATCGACGTGCGCTTGCATCCGTCCGATTGCACCGGAATGGTCTTCTCGGCGGTCACAGAAGCGGACTTGCACGCGTTGAAGGCGTTGGATTTTTCCTTGGAAGAGTCACAAGCCGCGCGTGTTTTCGTATTCGCGCGACTGCTTTTTCCTTTGGAAGAGCTCAGGGATGGAGGTTGCGGAGCTTTCTTTGGAGATTTTTCTTTCCTCCTCTCCACAACCTTCCATTCGCCTTCGCGATTTTCGGAAGCTTCCGCGACAGTAGTTGCGGAAACCTCCGGGATTTTCGCTGCGTTCTCTGGGGGCGTTGCTTTCGCTACGCCTTTAAAAGGCGGCAACGGAGTCACCTTCTTGACAGTCGGGAGATTGCTCCTCTCCTGTCGAGTCGGTGAACTTGCTCCGCGGCTCAAAGTATTGTGCGCTTGACAAAGTAATCAGTTAATTGTGCTCGTGTGTGCCCGGAGAGGGGAAGTTTTCCAGAAGAAACAAAAAAAGAAGCGGCGAGGAGATCGCGGCAAAAGACCTGCAGTGGTCCCGTGCAGCAAGACCAGCTGCCAGGATGCAGGCACCTAGAAGAGGAGTGGAGAGACCGTCGTCCCCCAAGGAAGCCATGGAGGTAACGTGCGGCAACGGCGAGGCGGTGGCAGGCATGCCGAGGATCGCGCCCGCGGCGGGCTTTGCTGCGCCGGCGGCGGCGATGCCAAGGGTCGTGCCCGCGGCGACGACGGCGGAGGTCGTGCCCGCGGCGACGACGGCGGAGGTCGTGCCCGCGGCGGCGACGCCGAGGATCGTGCCCGCGGCGGGGAAGGTCGCGCCTGCGGCGGCGATGCCGAGGGTGCCGCCCGCGGCGGTAACGGCGGCAACGTCGAGGTTTGCGCCCGCGGCGGTGGCGTCCCAGGCGGGACCCGCGGGAGTCCACGCGGTGCAGGGAGCGACGCCATCTTGTTCGGCTGCGGCGTCGCTGCCCTTTTCTTATGCGTCGGTGGCGGCTGGACAGGCGAGTGTCCACCCACCTAGGAAATTCGGTAAGCCGCTTAGCGGAAAAGTACTAAAAGTGGACCGACCAATAGTTGAAATAGGCCCCAACGTGAAGCCCATTATCTTCAAGACGGGGCTAATAAAATTTAATAACATCAGGGAGGTCTATTTGTCCCTCGACAAGACGGACATAGACTTTGATCGCAGTCAGGCGATCATTCCATCAAACAACGGGTTCACAGTCTTTACAGACTGTGAAAACATTAGAGAGCGATTGATCCAGAAGGGGATCAATATACAAGGACGGATGGTTTGTGGTATTGGCGAGATGCCATACACAACCGTCTTTTTAAACGGCATCTCCATCCTCACACCGCAACTAGCGGTGTGGAATTCCTTGGAGCAGTTTGGGGAAGTTCTGGACCTTGATTTCCAGAACTTCTCTGGAAACATATTTTCTGGCGACATGATCGCCAAGATGAAGTTGAGGGAGGGAGCGGTGATCCCTGGATTGGCCGTTATTGACGAACAATCCCAGGGAGTGAATGTGCGTTACCGGCAACAACCGGTATTCTGCACCGGGTGCAAGCAGTTCGGTCACAGGGCCGGCTCTTGCCCAACGTGTCGTTGTTTCCGCTGAGGCAAAGTAGGACATCAAGTCCGAAACTGCCCGCATCCGGAGGTGTGCTCCTTCTGCAAGAAACACGGACATGCGAAATGGAGCTGTCCGGAGTTTGAAAACTGCAGAAGGATTCGAGGTCTCTCTCCCGTAAGAGAGAGAAACATCAAGGAGCCCGAACAGCCTCAGAAGGCAGGAAGGCAGAAAAAAGTGAAAGAAGCTGTCCCGGTGTCGGCGGACGGCTTCATAGAAGTGGGAAAGAAGGGAAAGAGGAGGATGCTCGTCAAGGAGCAAGGAACTCCTCAAATCCTGGAAGCAGCAGAGCAGGAAGGCGAGAAGATGGAGGTAGCGCAGGAAGGCGCGAAGGAAGAGAGACAGGAAGCCACTAAAGTGTCGCAGGAGGCTCTGCAGACTACGGAGGAGTTGGCAACACTGGCGGATGAGATCATGGAGGTGCAGAGCGGTCCTCAGCAAGAGAAAATCTTGCAGAAGATCTGCACTGCACAAGAGAACATCAACCAGGTGGTGGAGGTCGCTGAACGCGAGAAGTTAGAGGAACAGCTTCTCGACGTGAAGGCGAACTTCTGCGCCAAGGTCGAAATAGAGGCACTATCTCGAAAATTGATCGCGCAGGCGGAACACTCTACGGAGGAGGCGGAAGTAACCGACCTCACAGGTACGGAGAGTGACGCCGGCAGCGAGAAGCCCTCTGCTTCTTCATTGTCTGGAAGAGCACGCTCTCTCAGACAGAAGAAGCTCAGGAAGGCCAAAAAATAGGTCTTCCCCTTTTATGGCCTCTTCCCTATCGACCGCCAGGAGGCTAAACATCGCCTCCTGGAACGTAAACGGTGTGGTCGACCAGGGAAAAAGAAGAAGGATTGTGCGGACCATCGCACAACAAGACATCGTGTGCCTGCAGGAGACCCACAGGATGGGTCTCGAGATAAGCCAGCGAATAGAACGGCGATTCAACGGGCAGATGTTCGTCAACGAAGAAGAACGGAACACGAAGGGTGTGGCGGTGCTAATAAAGAACAACTTAGCCCCCACTATTCTGGAAGTGTTCTGTCCCCAACCCGGACGAATCATCGGCGTGCGACTGGCCTGGTCCGCGACTGTTCACCTTATCCTGGTGAACGTGTACGGGCCGCACAGGCTAAAAAATCGTTGTGCGGAGGCGCTGCATGCAACACTCCGGCAAAAGGTCGCCCCTAAGGACGTCGTGATAGTTGCTGGCGATCTCAACATCTTGGATGAGATCATTCATTCGGAAGACGCCAGAGGAAGGACGGCGTATCGACGGCTATCCGAGGATTTCGGACTGGTCTGGCGAACAGCAAGCCACAAGCCAATCGATCACGTCCTGCACAGCACCGAACTTGGGAACCGCATCCAGGGGTTTCGCGACACTATGACTACGGTGTCCGATCACCCCCGGGTGCGGTTTTCCCTAAGAACGGAGAATCCTCGACGGAGGCAAGGCACCAGGGCGGCGCTCATCAGCATGCCCGCCTGGTTCGAAACCCATCCCGGACATCAGGCTGTCCAGGAGGCGATTCTGAGGGCAACAACAATCCGAAGAGTCGCCGACTGGGACAGCCTGAAACACAGGATACACCTGTTTGCGAACATGCAGTTCGGGGATATAGCTTGAGGCAAGAGGCGTACCGGGAGCTGAACATCCAAGATCGCTCCCTCTCAAAGTACTTCGATCAGTACGAGAGTCGGTACGTCCTCAATAACATAAAAGGGGAAGTCGGCGTGCTGGAGAAGAGAAATCTTGCAACAGATATCTTCTGCATCCAGTACGACGGCCAAAAGCGACAGTCGTCTGAAGACATCGTGGATGCCTTTCACAGGCATTACACGAAACACTTCAGGCGACAACAGCTGTGTCGCTCTAGTCAACAGGCCTTCTTGAGCTATCTCGAGAAGAGGATCGACGACCTCCAGCGGAACAGACTGGAGGAGGAGTTCTCCGAAGAAGAGGTGAAGACTGCGTTTGGGCAACTTCGCAAGGACGTGGCAGCGGGCCCTGACAGTGTACCCATCACGCACTATCAGCGGTACCCGCACGCCTACCTGCGCTTGTTCCACCAGTTGACCCTCTGCATCCGGGAAGAAGGCAGACTACCTCAGTCCTTCTACGAGAGTCGGATGAGATTGCTGCCGAAAGGAGGCGACTCTACCCAGATCGCCCAATGGAGGCCAATCTCGATTCTAAACTCCGATGCCAAGTGGTTGGCGAAGATCTGGTCCAACCGCTTAGGCAAGGTCATGTCGAGGCTGATCTCTTCGGTCCAGACATGTGCAGTCCCAGGACGACACATGTCGGACAATGTCAAGTGTGCCCAGGCCACTGTTGGACTCAGTCGATACGTCGGCGAGAACCTGGTGCTGGTGTTCACTGACATGGAGAAGGCCTTCGACTCCATCGACCATGGGATGCTGCTGAAGGTTCTGGAGAAGCTAGGGCTTCCGGAACACTTCAGCAACTTCGTGAGGGCGGTACTCCAGAACCAGTACTGTTGGATCAAGATCAACGGCCAGGAGACGGCAGCAATCAGGATGGAACGAGGAGTCCGACAGGGCGACTCGCTAAGTCCGATGCTGTTCGTCATCTATATGGAGGCGTTGTCGTCCTTTATCGAGAAGAGCGGACGACTAAGCGGGATTACCATCGATAGCCAGCGTCTTACCCATCTGGCATACGCCGATGATCTACTCTTCTTCATCAAGGGAGAGAAAAATCAGCTTGCGTTTCTGGATGTGGTGGACCAGATGGAACAGGGCTTGGGCTTAAAAATCAATTCCCAGAAGAGCCAGCTTTTGCCCGTCGGAATCCTGGATCTCTCTACTCTAACGGGTAGTGGATTCCGTACGGTGGACACGGCCAAGTACCTGGGAGTCTACATCGGCGACGGCTCTGCGTCGAAGCTGCTGTGGAAGGAAATCCTGGGGAAAACGGCCAAGGAAGCAGCCAAGTACACCCGAACGGACCTTGGGATGAAGCGAAAGGCCAACATATGGAACGGAGTACTCCTTCCGAAAGTGCTCTTCGGGGCGGCCTTCGCGAGGATGAACAAGGAAACCACGAGGGAGTTCGACAAGCTGCAGAGAAAAACACTGTGGGGCCACTATCGCCCAAGAGTCCGACTAAAACCCCTGTGTCGTCCCAGGGAAGAAGGCGGTTCCGGGATGAAGTCGCTTGCACATTCCATGGAAATCATGGATACGCGACACATCCTGGACATGGCCACTTACTGGGATGACTGGCCGTATGCGGCGCACCGGGCCTACGCGTTGTTGCTTAACAACTCGAAAGGCCTTATGACTGCGCTGCTAGGCAAAGTAGGGGAATGGATAAGAATCGACCCGACCTGGAGGAGGAAGCAACGGCTGGTGCGGAAGCACCAAATCAAGATCGTGCCGCGAAGCAGGGAACTCGGGCAGGACGAGTCCATCCTGGTGATCCCTTGGTTGCTTCCTGTCCCGCCGGACACGAGAAGCTGGATCTACCAGCGGTCCAGAGTTACCCTACTGCAAATCCAGGAGTGGAGGAGAGGAGGCTACCTACATCAAACACGTATACTTCGGTATACAGAGATGATGTTAGGAAGGTTTACCCACAGGACCCGCGAAGTGTGGTTCAACCACAACGACTTCGCATGGTCGAGGGTAACCAGAACAAACCTCCGAAGGTTTATCCAAGAAAACGACCGTGACACCAGTGCCCTCCAGGAAGCCACCGAACGCTACGGGAGTGAACGGTTCAACCTGTTAGCGATCGGCACGACGCTCTGGAAAAGTGACCTTCCGCCGGGCACCCAGGATGACCTCCTGATGTTTTATCACGGAGGAATCCAGAGTGGGTCCCGATTGCAGCACTTTACAGGAAGACGGGAAGACCGAGACTGCGCAGCATGTGGAGACGACGACACGAGACTTCACGTCTTGACGTGTCCCACACTGCTGCATGACTGGCTGATCCTGAAAAGGATCATAGGACTTACCAACAAGTCCGTTATGGTGATCCTCGCCGGGATGTTTCATGGGGATGGTAATGTTCCCTGTTACAATCCCATGGTGAGGACGACCATAGCCCTCTTCATCACCGCCATACTTGTGCGGTGGTGGAAATGAGGAAAGCCAGAAGAGCCGCACCACCGATGGAGATCCTACAAGGGCTCTTGAAGAGGGAAATCGGCATCAGGAACTGCGGGAAGATCCACGCCTGGACGTACCGATTCATCCTGAAGAGGATCCAGGACGACGCCCGGGACCATCCAGCTGGAATTCCTCCCTGAAAAGCAGAACTCTAGTGCAACCCAAGGACCCCCAAGTGCAAAATGTTTGTATTGAGTGAATGAGAGTGCGAATGTAAATTTTGTATTTTTATAGAAAAATAAAATTACCCCACCCCTTGTGGGACTTGGGGAAACCTGCCGAGTCGGCGATGGGGCGACTGCATGCAGCGTGCTTTTGCTCGTTGCGACGCTGCTTTTTACGGCTTTCGTAGCCTTTGCAGTGGGGCCTGCGCTGCAGTGGGGCTGTCCGGAACTCGGAAGGGACAACGGAACGGGGCAAGAAATCTTCGCACTGTTGCGATCTTCCTGTTTTCCTACCTTTCCCTCCAGGGTGTTACGGAGATTTCCTGGTTCCAGGTTCGGAAAGGTGCCTGCGAGTTCGGCAGAGAGGGAAGGCACGGCACGCGTCAAACCCTCGCGCCCCTTTTTAATTGGCTTTCCCGCCGTGACTTTCCCCTTTCGGGGCGTTGCGGGCGGGGATGCTTTCTTTTTATCCGCGGATCGCTCGTGGTTTTTTTCGAGTTTTTGCGGACGACGTTTTTTATTTGCCGCTGCGGCTTTTCGTGCAGTGGTCTCTTGAACCCGACGAATTTCCGCTGCGGCTCTTTTTCTTGCGAGTACCGGGCACTTCTTGATTTCGTGCCCGGAATCTTTGCAATAGCGGCATCTTGGAGAGGGGCACTCTTTAATTCGGTGCCCATCCTTGCCGCACTGCTCGCACGCGCGAGTCTGGCCTATGAACCACAGGTGAACGACCGTGCCGTTCACCTGCAGCTGCTCAGGCACAACACGCCTGTTCGCGACGGTGATCCTCGAGGAGGCTTGTCCAATGTGGACAGAGGGGAAATCCTTTAGAGGATTTGGCCTCCTCCACAGAGCGTGCACGGTGGCGAACTTCGCCAGCACACTTACGACATCGCGGTCGGAGATTTCCGTTTCGATGTCGCACAATTGAACGACAAAAGAGTCGTCCATCGCGGTAGGTAGGACTTCCTTGCCATTGATGGTCAACGGCGTACGGAGAAGGCGCTGCACAAGTGCTGCGTTCTTGCACCGAATCTTCGTATATTCCATCCTGCCAGCAGGCATTATGGCAAGGACTTCCTCCTCGCGAACGCCTATCCTGACGAGCTCATCATTGAGCTCACGACCGATTCTCCCGTTAAGTGGCCCACTGACCTTATAACGGAGTGCAGGCATGTATCCTGATGACACATATGCCTGGAACTCCGCATCGCAGGGTCCTGGTCTTTGGGAGGTAACGGCGGCGTAACTCCTCACCGGGGGCGAGGAAACCATTACGGAGGATGCGGCCACTTCAAGTGCAGCTGAGGTGCGTCCAGTGGCTTGCTCCTCCACACTATCCTGTGTACTGGCCATGTTGCACTATGCTTCTTGGCAGATTGCACAGGAACACACAAGTGCGAGCGAAAACGCAGGCACAAAGTTGCCCGATCGTTGGCGCGGATAGACGCGGAAACACGTCTGCACTGTACGAGCGCAAGAGATCGAACGGATCTCCGGAGGGCGGCTATGGTACAGGTGTGGGAGAGCGAAAAGTTGCGGTGTCGCCTACCTGCTTCGGCCAGCCGTCGAGGCCGCGGCTCGGGGCGTGCGGTTCGACGATCACGGTCGTGTCGGCCAGCTGACTCTCAGGTGGTCCGACTCGATCGATCTGATCGTCACGAACGTGTACGCACCGAGCGGCAAGGACCTGATGAACAGGAGGGCGAGGAAAGAGTTTTTCCTTGCCCTCCGGCGAGACTGGCTGACCGAAGCAGGCGTGCGGAATGCCCATCTGGTTGCAGGCGATTTCCACGTTCGCCTGAAGCCAGATGGGCAGAATCCCGAGCGTGACCTGGACAACGAGGTGTGCATGGCGGTGCACACCTGTAATCTGTTGGCCAGTGCACCGGGGATGGAAGACTGGATTGACCACGTGTTTCTTGACGAGCACCTGTGCCCTCGCGTGGGCAGGCGCGGCAAGTTATTGTGCGAGCTGTCCGACCATCGCCCGCTAGTCCTCGAGATCCATCCGCGCGACAGGGGCCCCCCCCTCGTCAGCGTGGCGTCTCCCAGGGGACTGGCTGAAGCTCCCGGACGCGGCGAAACATCTCCGCACGTTCATACGGAGCTTCAGGCTGCGGACACTCCAGGATTGGGACCGCTTCAAGCGGTCGGACCAGGAGTTCTGCGACCAGTTCCCTCTGCACCGCCTACCCACGGGTTTTGGGACCAAAGTCCGTAACGAACGAGCCTACCTGCAGGCCCGTCGTTACGCCAGGACCCCCGACAACCGCAGGCTGGCGAAATACAAAGCGAGAGCCGAGAGGCAAGCCAGACAGTCCGGATCGGCCAGCTTACTGGACGATCAGGTCCAGGAGCACACGGCACCTGCCCAAATCCGCGGCCTGCTGCGGAGTTACTACTCCTCCCTGTATGCCAGGGCACCTACGGAGAGGAACGTCGCACGACTCCTGCTTCCGGAATGCGCTCCAGCGATCGGGGAGGAGCAGAGAAAGACCCTCGACGAGCCTTTCACGATGGACGAGATCCTCTCGGCCATCGGAAAGCTCAAGAGGCGAAAGGCTCCAGGGGAGGATGGCCTGCCCGCGGAGTTTTATCAAACTTTCGCGGCTGAGCTTACCCCCTGGTACAGCGACTCACCTTGCTGATACGCGAAACAGGTGACGTTCCCGCCTCGTTTCGTTCGGCAAAGGTGCGGCTCCTCCCTAAGGGAGGAGATCTAAGGAGCATGAACCACTGGCGTCCCATCACAATAGTGAATGCGGACGCCAGGTTGCTGACTAAGGTTTGAGCAGAGCGTCTGGGACGGGTTGCCAACATCTTCATCAGCCCGTAACAGACATATGCTGTTCCCGGGCGAAGCATGGAGGCGAACCTGTTCCACGCTTCCACCTGGCTAGAGCTCCAACAGGAAAGGAGCTTGGTGCGCAGCCGGAATTCCGGTGCGTGCGCCGGCAAGGGGTTGGATGGTCGGGTGGGGGAGGGAGCCCTTGCAGTCGCAATCGACTTGCAAAAAGCATTCGACTGCGTCGACCAGAATCTCCTTCTGGAGCTTCTGGAACGCTTGGGCTTCCCGGCCTCATTAGTGGCCTATCTGTGCTCCTGCCGGCGCGACGCGCTCATCAATGTTACTTTCAGCGGGCAGACCGTGCACGGCGTGCCGGTGCGGCGTGGAATCCGGCAGGGAGACAGCCTGAGCCCCTTGCTCTTCAGTATTTACTTTGAGTTGGTACTGAGAGCGTACAGGGGAACTCTGGCGCACCTGCCGCACGACTGTGCCGATCCGCCGGCCGTTTCAGCATATGCGGACGACCTTCTGCTGCTGCTCCCTATGTCCATCCTGGCTGCGGCGGTCGAGGAGTTCTTCGACCTGCTGCATCGGGGAACCGGACTTACGGTGAACAGGGCGAAGTCGTCCGTGATGCCAGTTGGTGCGGCGTGGGCAGGGCAGCAGGACTGGGTCCGTTTGGGGATCCCCACGGTGAGGTACTTCAAGTACCTTGGTGTGCCGTTGGGGGACTACTCCCCTGCGGAAGCGTGGTCCGGCTGCCTTCAAAAAGTAGAGACGGCGATCGGCCCGTTCCGAGGCGGCAGGTTTTTCCTGCCTGAACGGGCCGCGGTTTGGAACACGTTCGCGGCTCCTCTCCTAAGCCCCCTGCTTTTTGTTTGCCCCCTTACAGAGAAAAAAAAAAGCAAACAAAGACCTCCTCCGTATCGCCCTTTGGGGCAACGGGAGGGCCCGAGTCCGCTTAAAGGACTTGTGCGCTCCTCGTCGGGATGGTGGTCTGGGCCTCCTGACGCTGGAGCGGCTGGAGCTTCAGCTCCAGTTCCGCTTGTCGGCACTCGTTCCAGAGTTATGGTACACCTGTTGGTGCGTCCCTGCACGTCTCCTTCTCCAGCAACCCACCGGCAAGACGGTACTGACGTCGTTTCTTGCACTCCGTCGCCGCGTCAACCGATACGAACTCCAGCTACGGAGGGTGGCTGCGCTGTATCGGAAAAACCCAGGATTTCTCACCTGTCGCCCGTTGAACGGTAGTGCCTGGTTGCAGGAAACCGTTGGAACGTGGGGACAGTTCGGCATGCAACGCTCCCAACAGGAACAAAGGTTCCTGTTTGGGGGTTACAGAAGTTGCACGCATCGCGAGATCGTAAAGGATCCAAAGAAGAGAGCGTGGGCAGGAAGAACCCCCCTCGCTGCTGCGCTGCCCTCCCTGATGGAAGATCTGGACAGCGATGTTGCGGCGAAGTGGGTGGTTACAGTAACAATCTCCGGAAAGGAGAAGAAGATAGGAGAGTGGAAGACGGTCCAGTTAACAGACGCTGCAACCCCAAGTACGCCTCCCAATGGACTTCTGCGCTGGGGCGCGCTGCTCGATGTTCCCATTGAACATTTGAAGTGGCCCCCGGTGCTCATGAACACTTCCGCCCTCCCCTTAAAATGGAAGGAGTCGGCTCTCCTGTTGCAGCACTGTGGACTCCCCTGCAACGCCCGCCGACACCACTGGACCTGGGGAGCGGTGGACCCCACTTGCGTCAGGTGTGGGGAACATAATTCCCTCCCCCACCTGCTAGTGGATTGTGTTGCTCTTCGGTCCCTTTGGTTTCGCTTTGCCGCGGCCATCGGAATCCCCTGCGGCAACCCCAGGGACGCACTGAAAGCCCTCTTCGTTGCCGACGCCCTGCGGCCAGCGGCCCCGTTAGCAGCTTTGTGCTGCCTACGCGGGATCGTCGCCGCTTGGAGCAAGGCTACGGGAGAACAGCGCGACCAGGGTGCCATCCAGCCAGCCTCCCAGTTCCTGAGGAGGGCGTCCCGATGGCCCCACCTGGATCCAGAAATACAGAAGGAGCTTGCCGGCATCCTGCAAAGGATGCAACGGCCCCACCAGCAACTGTGATCCCTTCCTTTACCCTCCCAACTTTTCTTTTCTTTTTTGCTTTGTGTTTTGTTTTTCCCCCTTCCCCCTGCTGCCGTGGTGGACCCAACCGGTCTGCGAACCGGTGAACCGGCAGGCTCTGTGTTTCTTCGTGCCTGGCTGGAGCAATGGTCCAGCCACCGCACGTCTTTGTAAAAGTTTATTTTTCAATAAACGCCCCGGCGAAATCCGGGTGAAAATCGGACCCCTTGTAAAGATCTACTGCGAGCGCTAGGGCCCCTTGTCCGCCCGGGGATTCCTTCCCAGCCCGGGTGACGACCCCAATGTGGGGTTGCCGGTTTTCCCTTTCACTTTCTTTTTTCTCCTCTGCAGGTGCATCCATGTGCTCGCGAAGAAAAGCTTGGCATCCATACTTCGCCCGGGAACAGTATAAGTCTGCTCCCGGCTATTTATGGATTCTGCCACCTGCTTCAGACGCGAAGCCCATAGCCTTGCTGGCAACTTGGCGGGCAAACGTGTTTTTTCCGCGCTCCTCTGCGCCTGTTGTAAAGGCTTTCGTTGCGTTGATGTTTGTGTGTGGTGCATCTGCGGTGTGCAATCGCAGAAATTCCAGAGGACACCACCATGGAGATCGGAGGGGAAGAGGCTTTTTATACTCCGCAACCCATAGAGGTGCGGGCGACCGCCCCCACGGAGACGAGGGCAATTACCCTCTGGAAAAAGGGATCAACCGTCCCGTCGGAAGCGAAGGCTGCCGCTTCCTGGGAAAAAGAAGCAACCGTCCCCGTGCAAAAGTATGCAACCGCCCACTTGAAAAACGGGGCAACCGCATAATTGGATACTTCCTCGGCAACCACGAATACCTGGAGCGCCATGGAAGCAGCACAATTCCCTGAAGTCATTGGCGAACAGTGTGCCCACAGGGATCAAGGCTATAAACCATCCTTGATTTATAAGGCAGGGAACCTTTTTGTTGGAAACACCGCTCGGAATTTCGAATGAGAGCTACAGCGGTTCCAGGAAAGAAGCAGGGTTGGCACAAAAACTGCTGCGAACTTTTGTCAGGATCGAAACTTGCCATACCTTTCTTATCCCGGTTGAAAAGTTAATAGTTGTTTACCTCCACGGAATCACCTCGCGGATGCCACCTAGTGCCGAGAGGGCTGAATTAAGCGAATTCGGCACTGTGCACGCACTGTGGGCGAAGCCCAACAGACTCCGTACTTATGACGGACTTCTAGCCGTGCTCGCTGCTGCGAACATCACATTTCCCAATGACGTTGGGATTACCCACAAAATTGTTGTCAACGGAGGTACTGTCGACATCTGGTATCTGGGGAAACACAAATACTGCGCGTTCTGTGATGCTATGGGTCACGTTAAGAAACGTTGTCTACACAGCAGCTGCCGCGAGTGCGAGGTGACCAGGCACACGGAAGAAAACCGTGCCGAACACCCCGTCTGCGGAAACGCATGCAACCGCGGCGGAAGGAGGAGTGTCGGACTGGAAAAAGGTCAGCTACAAAGAAGGGAATTTGAAAAAGAAGAATGAAGTCTTTTGTAAATCTGCTAAACCCGCAAAAAAGCAGGGACTGAAAAAACGCACGATCGAACTGAAGCGCCTTACAGACGCCGAAGTGGCATGCCAACAGGCCTTTGCCGTGTGCAACAACGCCGAAAGTCACGTCGCTGTGCGAACAGCAGCCCAGGTCTGCAGCGAGGGGGAAAGCCGCGTTGTCGCGGACTTTGCGAAAGCTGCCGCCGAGTTCGCCGCCGCCGTTCCGCAATCACTTGCAAAGGGCGAGAAGTTCGCTCAGAGTCCGGCCGAAAGGAGGGAGACCGGATCCTCGGACTCGGACTCGGAGGACAGGCACGCACTATCGGTGTCTGCAACACCATGCAAGACCGCAGGGGAAATCCGTAACCCGACGAGGATCGTTTTCTCCAAGGAGAAGGAATCTTCCGAAACCAATGGAGCGTCGAGCGTGGGAGGAATGGACACGAGCCCTCAACTCCCACGCCCGGTCGAGACACAGCCGATGCAAGCTTTGGGGGTTCTAGAGGCGCTTTTCACTGCAGACGAGCAAGAAAGCATCCCGCCCGATGGGGAGGCGGGAGACGCTGCATCACTTTCCCAGCGGAAATTCCGGGACTCGCCAACTGCCGTCAAATCCGCATTGATAGTTGGAACGTCAACGGGCTTTGCGAAGACGACAGGAGAGCACACATAGCTGCCACCTTACAAGCCTTCGACCTTGTGCTGCTGCCGAAGATCCACCAGATCTCCGCAGAACATGCGCGGGAGATCGAGAGGATAGCAGGTGGTCAGCTAATGTGGCGATGCACCCACCAACGTGCACGAGGGGTCGTCTTCCTTCTGAAGCCTTCGTTACACCGTTCAGTGAGGGAAGTTCGTTTCGATGACACAGGTCGGGTCGGGTACATCACCTTCAGGTGGTCAGGATCGATCGATCTCGTCGTCACGCCCGTATACGCGCCGAGCGGCGGTCACGAGCGCGTGGCACGGACGGCATTCTTCCGTGCGTTCCAGCGCGACTGGCTGTCGGAGGCAGGAACGCTCACGGCGCACCTGATGGCCGGCGGTTTTGATATTCGCCCGCTATGAGGTGCGGCGAGGACAGAGGCCACCCGTCTTAACGAGATGTGCGCCACGGTGCACGCATCCAACTTTTTGGCCGGGGATTCTGGGATGGAGCGGAGCGTGGACCACGTCTTCCTCAACGTTCACTTGCGCTGTCGCGTGGGCAGGAGAGGTAAGATACACTCCACCCTCTCCGATCACTCCCGTGTAGAATTTTTCTTTCGCCCGCGCGAACCGGGGCCACCCTAGCAGGCGTTGCGAATACCGGGGGACTGACTGACGAAGCCAGGCGTAGCGGAACACCACCGCGCGTTGTTGCGAGGTTTCAGCCTGCAGATGCTCGACGACTGCGACGATTTGAAAGACTCGGTGCGAGAGTTGGGCCAGCAGTTCCCCAGGGACCGTCTCCCGAAAGGATTTGGTGTTGCCACCCGGGTACGCCCTGGACGTTTATTGAAAAAAACTCTCTATAAAGCGTGGTATAAGGCCCCAGTGCGGCCTTAGACACGGGACCTGTCGGGAAAGCGGGACGCAGCCCGGCATGGCAACTCTGCTGCTTCAGTTGATGAAGCTGATCCGAGACGAATGCGATGTTCCCGCCTCGTTTCGGTCAGCCAGAGTGAGGCGCTTTCCGAAAGGGGAAGACTTCAGTGATTTAAAGAACTGGCGTGCGATCCCGATTGTGAATACGGACGCCAAGTTGCTAGTTGCCACCCGGTCACGCCGTGGCGTTTATTAGAAATTCTCTATAATTCTTGGTACGAGGCCCCACTACGGCCAACTCAAAAGGACCTGCCGGGTTGCGGGCGTGAGTGTGAAGCGGAAGAACACCGTGGTCGTACCTGTAGGAGCGTCGAGGGAGGGGCAGTCCGACTGAATCCGCCTGGAAATCCCCAAAGCAGGGTATATCAACTTCCTTGGAGTTCCGCTTGGAGACCTCGGTTCTGCCTAGGCGTGGTCGGACTGCCTTCAAAAGACAGACAGCAGCCAGGCCGTTTACTAACGGCAAGTTCACCTTGCCGGAACAAGCAACTATTCGGAACACGTTTGTAGCACCTTCCTTCGACCCTTGTTTTTTGTCTCGGACCCCCCTTACGCGGCCAAAGAACGGGGAAAACGCCTGCTAAAGAACGCACTCTGGGGTACTGCTCGATCCAGGATCCGCCTGAAAAACTTCGCGGCTTCAGTCGGGATGCTGGTCTTGGCATCCTTACGATGGAGAGAATCGGAATGCAAGTGCAGTCCAGGATGCTCGCACTTTGTGCCAACCTATGGCGCCCTGTGTGCGCCTCCGCGCATCCAACTAAGGACGTGTGCAGGCAGTGAAGGACTTCTTTACTTGGTGCCTGGAATGCGTCACAGGAAACAGGAATTTCGCTACCCTCTAAAGAAACTCGCCTCCCTATTGGAAGCCAATGCGTGGATTTCCTGCTGCCCGATGAACTACAATGCATGGCGGCAGGAAACCATTGATTCTTGGGCTGTATCCTTAGGAATGAGCTGTGAAGAATTCCGCCCCCTTCGTCGATTTTAAATTTGGTACCTTCAACATTTCACGCAGCACGAGGTGAAGTTTTCCTCCCTGGCTTCCACGCCACTCGCCAAAGCGCTGTCTGCACTCGTGGATCGAGATGGCAGCAGCCAGCCATGCAAGTGGGAGTTCCCCGCACCATTGCAGGAAGAACAAAACCAGTTGGCGAATGGGCCACGAGCGAGTTCGCGGATTCCGCCACTCCTGCTGCAACACCAAAGGGATTACTTCGGTGGGGAGAAGCACTAAGTGTTGCCCCCGGGGAACATACAATATCTCCTTGGTGTTTGGACGGTTCGGTGATTCCTCTTGCATGGAAGCAAGACGTCTTGCTCTTCTTACGCTGCCGCCTGCGC